>PXOB01000215.1:14287-97139 GCA_003012115.1 Trichothecium sympodiale
CCCCCCCCCCCCCCTCTCTCTCGAGCCGTCTCCCATTTTTCTCACACAGACGCCGAAAGGTGAATGTTCCCCTCCTTCGGTGAACGATAAACTGATACCAGTGACACGAAAAAGTGAGTCTCGAAAAGAACCTTGTCCGCGCCCGCTACACACACACACCACGCTGTAGGCAAAGGCGGGCGGTGTTGTTGTCTCCAAAAGAAAAACGGGCAATGTCAAGACTTACACATTAAAAATGCAGGTTGTTTCACTGTTTCCACACCCGTTCGTTCTACGTGCTTAGAAAAAAGCCTCTTCTTCTTTTTCCCTTTACCTCGCTCTTAAACAAAGAAAAAGAAAAATGGACACGCTGCGAGGCTACGCCTTCGAAAACGAGGAGCGAGTCCTCAACACCGTCTGGATGGGCATCCTCGGCCTCGAGGTCTTGATGGTGCTCGGTGTCGTGGTACAAGGCCTCGTGAAGAAGTGCGGACCTGCACCCAAGTACTACTACAAGGAGGCGTAAAAGATGATACCCCGGCTTTCTTTTTTTCTGCTTTCTTTTCTCTCTCTCTCTCTATATGTCTCTCTCCCTTTTCTTTGCGATATATCATGACGGCGCGGCTGGTGGAAAATTTTCTTTTTGTCCCTTTCGAGGCGTTGGATTGGGGGGATAGGGCAGGCATGCTTAAGCGTTCAAGCAAAGCGTTGTATTTCACAGCGAGTACGTATGACTTGATGAACACATTGTTTCGCATCAGCTTTTTTTCCAAAAGAGAATCAATTTTTTTTTCAGGGAAATCAATTTCAACCCAAAAGAAATCTCGCTGCTCGCCGTCCCTTTTACCAATTAGTCTATCCCGTGTTCCAAACCAATTATACCAAAGTGTGCTCTATAAACATGACACCACCACCATCACTACAACCATCACCGTCATGACCATCACCATCACCATCGAAAAAAAAAAAAAAAAAGAAATTCGACTCCAATCAGTACAAAGGCATCGTCCCCTCCGTCTCCCTCAAGGCCCGCTCAAAAATAGCCAAGCCCTCCCGCAGCTCATCCTCGGTCACCGTAATCGGCGGGGCGATGCGGAAAACCCCCCCGAAGCTTGGGTGCGTTGCGAGGTTGGCCCAGACGCCGAGCTCGTACGCCCGGTCGCCGATGCGCTTGGCCAGCTCCAGCCCGGGCTCCTTGGTGTCCCGATCGGCGACAATCTCCACGCCGGCGAGGAGCCCTCGGCCGCGGACGTCGCCGATGCAGCCGTACCGGGACATGAGTTGGCGGAGGCCATCGTGGAGGATGGCGCCGGAGCGACGGGCCCGGGAGACGAGGTCGTCGCGGAGCATAATCTCCAGGACCTTGTCGCCCACGGCCGCGGGGAGGGGATCGTTTGCGTGCGTCGTGTAGAAGAAGTAGCCCCTCTCGGCCGCGACCCGGTTGATCTCGTCGCTCGTCACGACGGCGCTGAGGGGCAGGCCGTTGCCCAGCGTCTTGGACAGGGTCAGTATGTCCGGGACGACGCCCTCATGCTCGACGGCGACAAAGTCGCCGCAGCGGCCGATGCCAGTCTGCGCCTCGTCGACGATGAGCAGCATACCCCTCTTCTCGCAGTGCCGCTTCAGGGCCTTGAGGTAGCCCCGAGGCAGGGCGTGCATGCCCCCCGAGCTCTGGATGCACTCGACGATGCAGGCCGCCAGCGAGCCGCACGACTGCATGTCCACCATCCTCCAGCCGTACTCCAGCTCGGCCTCCCAGTCGTAGGACCCGTCGTCGTCGGCGCGCCGGAAGACGGACCGGTACGCGTTGGGCGACGGAAGCATGAGCATGCCGGGCATCGTCGGCCCGTGGCCCTTGCGGCCAAAGTGGTACTGCGCCCCCTGAGCCTGAGCCGTCATGCCGTGCCACGACGCCCCCAGGCCGACCACCTCAAACTTGCCCGTGTACGTCTTGGCAAGCTTGATGGCGGCCTCGTTGCTCTCACCGCCCGTCGAGAGGAAAAAGGCCCTGTCGAGCCCGTCGGGAAGGGCGTTGCAGAGGCGCTCGCCGAGGGAGATGACGGGGGGCGAAAGCATCCCCGAGAAGAGGTGGTCGAGGTGCATGGCGTGCTTGTGGATGACCTCGACAATCTCCGGGTTGCCGTGCCCGAGGAGGCAGGACATCTGTCCCGAGGTCCAGTCGAGGATCTTGCGTCCCGTCGACGTGTACATGTACAGACCCTCGCACTTGGTGATGATGTCCGGGTGGAACTTGACGCCGTAGTTCAGCATGTACTTGCTGGCCTTGTCATGGAGCTCGAGCTCGCCAGACTCGGAACACGAGTCTGATAGCTCGACAACGGTGGCCTCGGCCCCTTTCTTCAGCGTCTGGGTGGGCATGGCATGGTTGAGCTCGTCGACAATTGCCGAGGGAGCCATTGTGAAAAAGATGTGTGTGTGTGTGTGGTGTAAATGAAGTAGAGAAAAAGAACAGGTGTAATCTCTCAAGTTGCCTCTTTGGTCGTTTTGCTGTACTTTGAGAATGCTGGTTAAAAACTGCTATAAGATAGAGAGACCAAGTAGAGAAGATGATGAGGAATTATGAATCACTGGGAAGCTGGACAAGACCTTATCTTTATATACATACCCAATTATTATGGACACCTTGAACTCGTTCTCCTAACAAGAGTTTTTTTTTTCCTCCTCCTACTCCGGTGCCGGGTCCAGCTATCGACATGTGTCTCGGCCATCATATCAAGCTCAGACCGTCATCTCCCCGGTACTTCCCAGAGATCCATGTTATCATCAAGAGATTCCTTGACATCAGGGGTTGGTGGTGTGGACCTTGGCCGCGGGAAGCAAGTTTGCCGCGGAGACGGAGCCATGGTTCGGCAAAAGCTTATCAGAATCTTCACGCCGATGATTCCCATGCAATGGCCGAGGAGTGAAAAACTTTTTTATCTAGTAGTAATTGTACTAATAGTATTTACCATGCGCTCTGTAGTGGATCCCAGAGACTCGGGAAAAACTGGTCAATTATGGAGGGGTCCGGCAGGACAAAGTCATGCATGTCCAGTGTGCCCTCCGCTCCAGAATCTTGAGACGATACGCTGGCTAATATCTTTTCAATAATCTCGCCGTGCTGAGCTATACAAACATCGCCGAGGTCCCAGTTGTGGTTGTCCTTGTGCGCCTTCAAAATATCGATCAGATCCCGGGCAATCCTGAAGGCACCGTTTTGAATAAGCGCTGCCGGCGAGCTTTCCGTCTCCAGGGCGCAACGCAAAAGAAAGTTGACCGTGGCCGGATAGGCGAAAGCGCTGACTGCGAGCCAGAAGTCACCAATCTGCTGCTCTGTGAACTCCTGCGTCATGATGAGTATATCTTCCGCAGTCTGTCGCGCCTGGAAATCGCGGTTCTTCAGTCTGTCATCGAGGTAGCTCATGGTCCTCTTGCCAGCTTCAAGCTCTATTCGCTGCAAGAGCAGCTTAACCGTCAGATAAGCGAGGCGGAGATTGCTGGCGCCAGGTACGTTCATGTGCACTCCGCGCATAATGATCAGGCGTACGACTCCCGTCAGGGACTCGACCCAGTTGTTTAACGCACGCTCGAGGTTATCAATGCTCAACGTCTTTTCTTTACTAAAGTCATAGATGTATTGCAAGTGCATATCGAGCACATCAGTCAGGCTGGCAAGGGCTATAAACACCGAGGCAGGCTGAGACTGTGCGTCATTGACCGGCTCATTGAAGATGTATTCCAGAGTTGGAGCTGGCACGTCGTGGTGCGTTGGCGAGATGTGCGGCGGTGTCCCGTGAGCCAAACTTGCCCTAGACAAGCAACGTCAGCACTACTATTAATTGACCATGTTCGGAGAGAATCTCCTGTGTTTAGACTCACCATCGGTCATGAAGCAGGATTGTCCACCAAATCTTCATCCTTAGATACTTTTCTTGCTGTGGAATCTCCCAAGCAAGAGGATTATGGTTCAGGCCAAGAGAGTAAGCCATGGAAACAGCAGAGCCAAGCATGACACCATTGCCAATAAGCGAGGTTGTTGGTCGACCAGCCATGTTGAGTACAATCGCCTTTATGGTGGACATGCCGGGCAGAAGATGGATCTCGGAATACACTGCAGTATTGGCCAGATTCCAGATGTATCTACTATCCGGACAGCGCACGTGGGACATTGGGTACAGCTGATTCCAGTATATCATTGCATGCGCGTAAATACATGCCAGCAGAGCTGGCGATATCTTGTCCTTGTTCTCGTGATATTGCCGTCGAAAAGAGACCTCGTCCAATACCGGGAAGCAGATGTTGGCTTTTTTAAAGTACCTTTAGACAACATGTAAGCACGTACTACTAATTCCATGACAGCCCCATCATCCTCGTTGCAACTTACAGATCAATGACATCGGCGGCATGTGGCTCCAGTAGCTTCTCTATCGTCTCGAGCTTTTCTGCTGATGGACTGCGGTTGACCGTGACGCCCAACGGGCGCTTCTGAACCCTTGTAAACAGGACCGGCCGTGAATGACGGCTAGCAGGCACGGGAATCACCATTCTAGTTGCCCTTATGGCCCCAGGTATACCAGAGAGGTAATCCGCCAGGACCTGACTGTCATTTGTCACGGCCGGCCCGACAATGTGAAGGTTCAGCTGATGGTCGTCGGCCGCGTCAAAGGCAATCGATGAGGGATCATCATCCTGATCATCTCCATGATGATGATGAGGATGATGATGGTGGTGGTGGTGGTGATGATGGGCCTGGCTCTGGTGTCTCTGAGACATGTCGTTCCCTGGCGCTGCTCCCGAAATACTAGTATTCTGTGGTGGCGGCGGTGGCGGCGGCGGCGGCGGTGGTGGTGGTGGTGGTCTGCCAGCTGTCGTAGGTCTGTGACCGCCAGCTGGCGGGAGGCCGACGGGAGCACCAGGGAGGGCCGTCCGATACACCGGAGCCCTTGCGCTCTCTGCGGACACGGTTCCAGATTGGTCCCTGCTATTGCGACTGTCGACCTTTCGTTGGTTTCGGACTTTTGCCGACGTCGTTGTCCTCGGAGGCTGCGACCCAGTTGGGTAGACGCACTGAGTCTCGTGGGCGCGACACATCAAGCAATCGCCATGCCCGGACTCGGTCTGGCATCTGGATTTTCTTTTTCGACATGGAATACATGCTGGTTGCAGGTGTGAACGGTATGGCCTTTCCCCGGAATCATGATGCTTTTGGCGATGTGTCTGCATTTCCGAGCAGAACAGACGAATCCTTCTTTTCCTTTCTTGGCCGGAAGACTCAGGCACCGCGCAGGAGCATCAATGGCAATTCCTCTCCTCCAATTCTCCCTCTCTCTCTCTTGCTTTGTTTCCCGATGGCTCGCCCCAGTGGACCCAAGATGTAAACAATGTTTGACAAATTTGTCATTTTTCGCTGTCGTTTGTCCGCGGGAGGGGCACTTGTCAAGGTTTTAAAAGAAACTTTCCCGCGGGGAACATCAAGGGGAGGAAGGAGGTCTTCTCTCCTAGATAAGGGTGGATAAGGTGAGCCGAGATCTACCCTAAGGGTCGGTCCCCTTGGATCTTGAACTGTATGTATACAAGACCCAACACCTAGCTTTTCCGTTGTTGTCAGGTCCATGAATAGCGCTGCTAATAATTTGTACCCAACCCACTCCTACTTCGGTTCGCAGTGCCGAAGCACACCCTTTCAACCTCTTGACGGATCCCATTACCGACAAGTGTTGGTCATGCCTGGCTCGTGTTTTCGCCAAACACGTTTCCCAAAGTGGCTTCATTGTCGCAGGTCTCGCATGAGTTGCAGCCTAGAAGCTTTGGCAATGAGCAATGCGGAACGTTTTGTCCATTCTTTACAAGCAATCTCGATGCATATATTCGATACGAGCTGTCTTTACATGTGCCGTGTCTTCTTACAGGTACCTAGTAGTAGTAAGAAAGACAATGCTACCACGTGGAGCCTCAATGGTCCTTTTACATAGAATAGGATCGTTCTCTCCGCAATCCCTACTTGCGTGCTCTCGAATCCGTGCTTCTGCGTCGTGAAAACAGAAACCCCTCGTCTTCCTACCTGAATGTTTGTGGAGGGCGCAAGAGGTCCATCACTTATACGACTAGTAAAGGAGATCTCACCTGTCAATCCTTTTCTGCGGGTCTGCCCACGGCCCCTCTCGGAGGGTTTCCCGCGGAGAGTTTGCAAACTTGTTGGTGAGCAGCGCAACAGCCAGCAGCAGCAATCCACCTTATCTGTCGGTCAAACGGTCATCGTTCTAGATCGTGACCCACCGCCGTGGTTCTGACGTCTGGGACTATGAACGCTGGGCGCGCCGTCCGTGCCTGGCAATACAATGTGATGGGATGGAGCAGGCAATTCGATTGTATAAGAGAAATCAGCATCGCCGCCCTTTCTCACCTGGCTTTTGCGCCATTGGAGTGATTATCGATGTACGGAGTACCTACCAGCATGATTCCATACAACGCGACATGTTATTATCTATTACTGGACTGGCAATAGTAGTAGTATAATGGGAGAATTAAAAAAGGGCAAAGACAATGGGAGAATTAAAAAAGGGCAAAGACAATGGGAGAATTGACACGTGAAGGCATCCCGACATACTTTTTTTTAAATCTTGAGACAATGAAAGCTCGCCATCGCGTGGCGTCTATCCCAATCCCAATCGTGTCGACTAGAATCTTTTATGAATGATGATATAGTTCTTACACCTACATGTAGACAGCCCGCCAAAGTTTGGAGATTCGACGGCTTTTTCCGTATTCTGTAGTCTTTGGGCTTGTGAATTACGCGGATTTGGGTTGCTGCCTTGCGCTATTTCCATCAGTGGCTTTTGATAATTTCCAAATCGTTGAGATTTGAAGAAAAAAGAACTGTGCAGGCACATTCGTGAACGGGTTGTATTTCTTTTTTTTCTTTTTTGTTTTATCTTTTTTATATTTGGTTTCTTTTTCTTTTTCTTCTTCTTTTCTAGTTTTACTTTACGGAGTACCTTTTTTCCTATTGTTTTACTTTTTTCCACTCAATCGATTGTGGAGGGCGATGCTCGATGTGTCCGATTTGGCGAAACATGGTGCGATTAGCAAGACTCTTTGGCGAAGTATGAAAGTGAGGCTACTAGACTATGTAAACGGAACTGACTATCTACTCCAAACTCCGTAGACGAAGATTATGAGCAAAAAAAAAAAAAAAAAAAAAAAAAAACCTCCGTACGGAGTAGTAGTAGTAGGTATGGATGGCCTTGTATGTAGTGACGGGCTTGTTCAAACAACGGCGCGAAATGAGACTCATCATGCGCTAAAAGTAAATCATCTTTCAGCTCGACCAACTTGTCGGGATAGTCGCGAACCACCTGCCCTATCACGAGCTCCGTTTCCTCTTAGCCCCGTTCCTTCCTTTGCCTGGACCCCTTCCTTTGGGGTTCCTTTGGGTCGAGTGCGGACCATGTGCGCACCAAAACACCAACCGACAACATCCAAGGCCACCCTCGAAGCCCCCCGGAACCCCCGTCCCCCCCCCCTTCTTGGCGCTCATTAGCTCCAAAGACGTTACCAAAATGATGGATGATGGATGCGGGTAAATGAGTCGTGTCAGAATATGAGGAACTTTAGCTTGCGCAGCTTCACGGAAGCCCAAAGGGCCAAAGGGGGACCGGAAATGAGGTTAAAGTTTTTAATGTGCGGTTGGTTTATCTAGCTTTCTTCCCCTCCCCCAGATTGAAATCCATTTTCTTGTTGTTCCCACTTTCTGTCAACAAATCATTCCCACAATCCCGCGTGGCAAGTTTTGTAGCTGGGAGCTTATTATAATATCATGACAACAAGGTCGTTGAGAAGATAAGAAAGACAAGTTATTACTTATCGCGGTCCCCCAATGTCTTCCAGCTTTATGCAATGACGAGTGTCGACACGATTGTCGGTATCGCGGCCTTTTTCGTGGCGGTAGTGACCATCATCGTGTGGCTGAGGCTATGGATTAGATGCCATCTGAGGAACTTTGGCGCAGATGACTGTGAGTTTTGGTTACCATCCGGGATTCTTTTGGGTTCCCCAAAATGCACACACAACTAACGAACGGGTTTGAATAGATGTTGTTGCCTTTAGTTGGGTATGGACATGAGAGAGAGAGAGTCCTGGCGCGCTTGCTACTTACGTACTTCCGCTAATCACACTTTTCTTTCCTTTACGCAGGCCTGCAACATCGTGTTCTGGGCATTTATGATCAAAGGTTTGTTTGTTTTGGACATGCCATTACTTTTATGTTGAAAACCAATACAGTTACTGACGGTGTATGCGCAGCAACGACAGTGGGCTTTGGCCGTCATTCCAGCCATGTATCAGATGAGGATTACGTACGCCAACTTCAAGCGAGTAAGTAATACACTGTTTATATCGGAAACATCTAAAAGTGTTTTTTTTATAAATTGTACTAAAAACGCCGAGTAGGTTCAGTTTGGCATCTCCGTCTCGTTCAGCTGCGGCGTATCAGCTGCCAAAGCCTCCTTTGCAGTCCTCTATCTTCGCATCCTCCCGCAACGCATCCTCGTCATCATCAACCATGCATTGATCGTCTTTCTGATTTGCCAGGCCATAGAAGAGTCATTGGTCACGATATTTCAATGCGCTCCGTTTAGCGCGGCTTTCGACGACGACATCAAGGGGAAATGCCTAGACTTGCACGTTCTATGGTGGACAACGGTCAGTTATTTCGAGTTCGATGGGCTTTTTGTTAAGTAACAAAAAAAGGTCCGCAACAACCCAGAAGTTCCCAAGACTAATTAATGCTGCTTTTTTTTTTTTTGCTTCTGCATCAATCACAGTTTGCTTTCAACTTGATTACAGACCTGATTCTGTTCATCGAACCAATACCCGCCTTGTGGCGCCTGCAGCTACCCATGATCAAGCGCCTGGGTCTCATCGTCATGCTCTCGTTGGGACTGCTAGTATGTGCAATTTCCATCGTACGTATATACTACGTGACGAAAATTGGAGATGATTCTACCCGTATGTTTTGTTTTGACTCTAAATCGATCGAGCCTTGTGTGCGTCACATGTTGTAAAAAAACGAAAACGCCAAAACTAACTTTATGTCCTCAATTTGCTAGACGGCCTCGTCAATCCCATCATCTGGTCAGGGTGCGAGCTCGCGGCCCTCCTCATCTGCTCCTGCATCCCTAGCCTCCGACAGGTGATTCAGCAGGTCCCCGGCCTCAGCCGAGTCCTGGGCCTCTCCGACTACCACATCTCCGCGTTCAAGGGAGACGCCGAGCGGGCCTCGGTCCCCCTGGAGCGTTACCCGCGACGAGATTACATTCAACAAGACAACGCCGGCGCGCCGGGGCAGTTTGGCAACCTGAGCGTCGCTGCCGCCGAAACCCACTTCGACAACGACAGCACCGACGAGATCTTCCCGCACAAGGCGAATGTGGATGGAGCAATACTGATCACGAAAGAGGTTGCATTTGATGTAAGCAGTGCTGCCCGACAGAACGGGGAGTCGTCCACGGCTCAATCATCAACAAAGGAACCAAGCTTCTAATAGCATTTACCGGACGAAGGAGAGGAGACAATACGTACGTCCATAGAAATGGTCAATCTATTTTCCAGCACCATACTTTCACAAAAAAAAAGAAAAACGGTTTCGTGTGTGAGATGGAAACCTCAACCCCCCCACCATTTTTTCAACCATGTTTCTGGATAACCATCCCCAGTGTGTGTAATCTCCCCAAGAGAGATCTCCTCCCCTCCCCCGCAATTGTCGTAGTGATGGTGGAGTTTACGGAATCTCCACCAATGCTCACGCACAAGTCTTCCTGTTCTGGGCAAAGACATCGCCCGCCCCCCCCTCATAAAGGAGGGGAACGAGTTGTTGTCCGGGGACCAACCCCTCTCTCCCATCGCCAGAGAACGATAAAAAGGGTGACGACAATCGTGGTAGTTCAAATCGAAACGTTTATCGAATTACATGCTACGACTCCATCTCATATTTTCTTAAAAGAACTAAAAAAAATATATATATAACCTCCTCCTAATATCCGCTGCCAAAGAAATGTCGCTTCAAGGCAAGGTTTATGCCATCACCGGTGGAGCCAGCGGCATAGGTCTAGCAACGGCAAAGCTTCTCTCATCCAAAGGCGCGACCGTGTGCGTGGCAGACGTAGATGCCGAAGCCATGGCCAAGACGGACGACTTCTTCTCATCCGAAAAGGTCCCCTTCATCGTCGACGCCGTGGACGTGTCCCGGCGGGAGCAGGTCGAGAGCTGGATCGGGCGCATCATCGACGAGTTTGGCCGCCTGGACGGGGCGGCCAACGTCGCCGGCGTGGTTGGGGAGGAGCACTCCAGGGGCCGGATCGAGGACCTCGAGGACGACGAGTGGGAGAGAATCATGGCGGTGAACCTGACGGGAGCCATGTACTGCATGAGAGCTGAGCTGAAGAATGTCGTCGATGGTGGCAGTATAGTCAACATGGCATCTATACACAGCACCAAAGGTAAACAGACAAAAAGATGGAAAAAAGGGGGCATTGAAGAAGAGATAAAGTTGGCTGATGAAATTCTCGCTAATAGGCATGGCTGGCCACGGAGCTTACGCAGCCAGCAAGCATGGTCTCCTGGGCCTCACTCGTGCTGCTGCCCAAGAGAGCGGCGGCCGCGGTATTCGAGTCAACGCTGTTGCGCCTGGCGCCATCTATACGCCCATGATGCAGAAGGCATGGGATCGTATCGGTAGACCCAAGGACGCCCCGTTTGATGAACCTTCGGCGATCCAACGACAAGGGACAGCAGAAGAGGTTGCCAACGTCGTCGTCTTCCTGCTCGGACCCGAAAGCACATTTGTCAGTGGTGCATGTTACTCCGTTGATGGCGCCTGGCAATGATGTTTTATTAGCAGAGTTGTCGTGTCCAACTTTGGTACATGACCAATTTAATGTACTATCAGAAAGCAGAGTCACAAGTTCTTTCCCCCGAAATGTTTTTCAAAAGGCTTTTTTGCACGTCCTCTATTTTATTCACCTAACTTAGGCCAAGAAAAGCCGAAACATTCCCAATGTTGTTTCATAACCTGCGGATATTCATTTCCAAAATGACAAAAAAAAAAAAAAAAACCAAGACTCACTCTCATTCTGTGCCCAGTTGTCAGCCCCAACATCGATAGCGAGGACGATACTTGTTCACTTACCAGTTCAGGAAGAGGTTCGTAATAAGGCGCTCGCCCTCCTAAGTCGCAAGATCGGCCAGCTCACGGCGCGTCTGGTAAATTTCTGCGGCCAATTTCTCGCAATAGTACTCGATAGCATCCCTCTCCAGCATTGATTTCTCGAGCCCATTCTTCTCAAATCCTTGGATGAGGCTGTGAAGGTTTGCCCCTTTGATAGACAGCAGTCCAAGCTTCTGCTCCATCACAGGGGAAGTCCACGCAGCACGATACTTTGACCTGTCGCCCATGCACATCTTGTTGACATGCTCACCGTCAAGGAGGGGGAGGAAATCCCACACAAGACTAGGGTTCTTGGTTTGGGGATGCTGTTGGTACATGTTGACGCTTATTTCCGAGCTGCACCAGTCGATGTCACAGGCAATCCGGCGCTTGATCTGCCGGCAGCACGCATGACCATCTTCGCATCGGAACCGCGGTTTGATGTCGGAAGTGCTGCCAGAGCAGTGACAGTCGCCAGGGTGTCCATAAGGATTCGCCACAGGCATAGTTACAATCCAGATCAGCGATCGCGCGTCGCACTTCATATGGTGCGTGGTAATGTTGTAGCACATATTGGCAGTGGGCGGTACTAAGATGATGATGATGTATGAAGAAGAAGATGATGTAAATCAGATACTGCAAGAACTCATCATCGTTGGTTCCTGAGTTGAGTCTCGGCAAGGATGATGTTGGTGGTTCCGTTGCATAGGGAGAGGGGTTGGTTCTTCATGTTCGACTATCTCAAGTCTGCTTTATTATAGAAAAGCACAGTGCTTTGCGCCATCGTTTGCCCTTGAATAAAGTGGAAAACCAAACGAGTAAGTTCAGGGTTACATGATGCTGGATTCACCCCTTAGTTGAGTCAATTTGACAAGGTAACGACAACCTAAGGAGGTTTGACAGAAAAGTTTGTTGACGATTACTACTAGTATGTAGTACTAGGTAGTAGTGAAACTTAAATTTACTTGCCCAGTATCGTCAAATCTAGATTTCAATGTAGATGCTCTGCTACTGCTGAAAATTCCGCCAAGAATAGGAAAGTAGCACCGACCATGAGTCTACACTACGAGGCAGGCGTTGGACGAGGCATGCGCCTTCCCCTTCTGAAGCCAAAACTGTTCCGCATAATTGATTGCCTTGCTGTCACTCAATATTCTTAGGGTCGAGCGTATGCTCACAGCATCCTAAATGCTTCACCTTGTTTCATCTTTCACTCCACTGCATGTCCATTTTCCCTAGAATAATATCAACCAAGCACTTCGCCGTTCTCCCGACGGAGCTGACATTTTTATCATGAGTGGCACGGCAGACCGAAGCCCCAATCACGAAGCGAGCCTCTGTCCTTCGATCCTACCCTCGACATTGATCAATCAAGGCAACAGATGCGAATTCGAGCAAGGTATTGGCCCCATTGAGCCCAGCAAACATGCTTCTTCCAATTTTTCATCCCGGTATGATGCCGGCATCTGCCAAAAGCGTTCAAGTGTAGGGGGCAACCAATGCCCTGCGTGCCACCCAAGCTGCGAAGGGATATCGAGTCCTTCTTCACAAAGCGCCCTTGGACCGTCTTCCGCCGACCCCGAGAACAGCAGGCGTAGCTCTGCTACCTCTGGGCTCACGACGTTCGGTACATCGCCCGAAACGACATATCGAGCTCTCGAGGCTTTCCTACCTAGAAGCGCCCTAAGTGAAACATCTACTTCTACAACACACGCGGGCAATGCATCTCCGGTCACAGCAACGGACGCATCTCTAGGCTTGCCGATCGCACCAACCAAAAGCCCTGCCTACTACATCCTCCTAGCCGGAGCTCCACGCACAGCCTACTATCTCTTCTATGATGAAACAGAGGGTGCTGGTGGCGGTTACAAAACCGATTTGGTGCCTGTGGAGATAAGTACCATGACCTCTGGCCGGCCGGCATACACGGTTGGCATCTCAGGCAAACAAGATCTAGGCCACAACAATCTGTCTACTTTTCTGTCTCTGAACAGCATACTGTCCCAGAATGTCGAGAATAGTATTTCCGATGCGCGGCGTAAGCTCTCCAAAGATGTGGCTGATCCGCCATGGAGACGCCGTTCAAGCATCATAACTCGCACCTTGGTTCAAAATCTCGCCAAAAAAGCACAAGAGCGCATCGACTCCCGCCTCCTATCGGGCATGGATATATATGTGGTGCATCGTGATGGGACCAACCTGGAAGGATTCAAGGACATGTATCTATTAAGAAACGAAGATCTTGAAGCCGTGGTAGAAGTCATGGCAGAAGAGATGCGTCGTCCTCGGAGTTTGTTGAGCAACGCAAGGAACACATCGATCCCCGAGAACACCCCCGGCAACGGTCCCAGGTTGAGCGAGTGCGTTCAGGGTATTCTTCCATCTCTCGGTACCGCAGCAGAGCCGGCGACGACCATTTGCTTGCCGAAGACGGCGTTCACCACCAAAAGTTCCCTCAACTCGCAAGTTCGCACCAAGGTCAGAGAGCAAGAGATTTGTACTACTACAACCATTGTTTCTCGAAAGAGTGTGGCCGAGATCGTCTGGGGCCCAGACGAAGGTCCTATGAGCTCCCCTTCCACACAGCACCGCAAGTCTCTGACACCGAGACCCGACCCCGAGGCTATCAAAGATCAGTCTCTTAGGGCTTCTCGAAATCAGCCACGAGTGTCTTTTGCAAGCTTCTCGCTGGACTACTCTGGAGCTAAGGACAACCTAGCAAGCTTGGTGGCAGATATCAGCCGCACGCAGGCACAATCTCGTTCCTCGCCCACTGAACCCGAACTCACGTTCTTCCCAAAGCTCGAATCCCGCCATTGTACAAATGAATGGCTAATTCCTCCCGTTGATCTTGGCGCTGAATCTCTTTTTCCCACGTCTGACTTCTACCAACGTGGCGTCGATGCTCATTCCGGAACAGAAGCGAGGCCACCTACGCCCGTTGCAGACGAGCCACTGAAGCCCCAGCGATGCGACCACACCTTGTTCAACGACAATCCTTTCGTATCGGCAGAGGCATCGGCACTCGAATCTACGCCTGGTGACACTGATTGCCCATTGGGTCGAGAGCAGAAGCGAATAGGGACCTCGATTGGGGCATCTTCTCACCGTCGAAAGAGCTCGCAAGTCCCCGTGCGCAGACATGGCTCGGACAGCAGCGAAGACGGGTTGATACCACTCTTGGTAGACAAGATTCGCAAGAGCGGGCACAAAATGTTCAATTCGCACCACGGATCCGAGATGCAATCCGACAACGGCGCTCCGACACCATACAATTCTCAGAGAGATCCGGAGTCTCAGCCCCCGAGCGGCATTCGCTCACGGGACAGCATCGTACGTGCTCATACTCCTGAGCCGTCTGGCATTGACAGGGTTGGGATTTACGAGGCTATGACGGGGAGCAGGCTTCTAGTGAGGGGGTCGAAAAGGGGCGACACCTGCTCCGAGGACAACCGCCCGCATTCTTATGATGATTCGGTATGTACTGCAACCACCGCAGAGTAGACGTTGAGGGAAAATCTTAGTCCTTTGAGCAACCTAATTAAACTGATATCCTCCTTCAACCGGACCGTATGCATCGTATTATCATAGAGGTCCTTTCTATACAGCTCTTGATGCCCGAGCTTTGTTCTCCTTGTGCCTCTTCTCTTTTGCCGCAGCCTTGCGCCTACCCATCCACGACTTGTTGAGGTCTCTCCTGTTCTCCCAGAACCAGGACTGAAAGTCGGTAGTAGATTTATCAGCAGGCGCCTCGGCATCCTGGCCATCGTCCTCGTCGGCGCCATCATTGCAGTCAACATCATCCATGTCTTCATCCTCTTCGGCGTGAGAAGTGGGCCAAAAGTTGGCCATGCGAGACGGATGCGCCGTGTCGGGCGTGGGTGCTGCGCTACGGACAATGCGCTGCTCGAACTCGTGCTTTGTGAAGGGCGTCATGGGCATGGGCGTTCTAGAATGGGCAGGCGGGCCTTGTTCTTCTTCGTCTTCCTCCTCCTGCTCGAAATCATCGCCGTCATCGTCGCCCCCGCCAAAGAAACTGAATGGTTCGGCGGCGGCCTCTGTCTTCTCGCCGTCCTTGCTTCGCTTGTAAAGCGCTTCGAGGGGATGGACGGCAGTGCCGGATGGGGTGGCTGGCGGAATCTTGATGGATAGGCTGCGCGAGGAACTAGACGACACTGGACGGACAGCTTCAGGTTTTGTAGCAGATGCGGGCGTCTCAACTCGGCGAACCCCCGTGGGGCGAATATCTTCTTCGTCTTCATCGCTACTAGAATCGCTCGATTCCGTGTTACTCGTGCTATTGTCAGCCTCTGCAGGCTGGGCTGCGGGGTTCTGAGCTTGTACGGGAGCCACATCTTCCTCGTCCTCGTCGTCCGATTCCCCTGACGAAGATGTACCACTACTGCTAGTCTCGTCATCCTCATCGACGTCTTCTGGGACTGGTTCGGGGGTTGGCACCCTGTTCTTCTTGGGCTTCTTGGCAGGCTTCGAGGGCGGCTTGCTCAACGAAACCGCCTCAACCACATTGCCCTCCTCGTCGACCCAGCCCTTGCCCTCAACAAACTCGGCCGCGGGTTTGCCGCCTCCCACAGAGGCTTCCTTCAGAAAGCTCGGGAATTTCGACGTCTTCTCAAACTCGTGAATCGTAACCTCGCGGTCCTTGCCCCTGTTCTTCCGCTTCTTCTTGGAGACGACGTCTTCTTCGGGCAGGTTCTGCGCCGCTCCGGGAGGCATCTTCATCTTCAAGAGACACTCCTCGCCACCCGTGTATTTCGACTTGACTCGCTTCTTCTCCTTCTTCTCCGCCTCCTTCTCCTTGTCAGTCTTGTCGCGCCGCTTCTTCTTGGGCCTTACGTCCCCGGCTTCAGACCAACCCCTCTTCACGTTGCGATCGGTCAAGGCCACGCCATCCACGACATTGCGGTCTCTTTTGCGCTTCCGCGAAGTGCCATCATCGCTGGACTTCTTCTTGCTCTTCTTCTCTGCCTTGGCATCCTCGCCGCTGGGTTCTATCCTCGTCTCCGCACGTGCCTTTTCGATCCTCATCTTGACGCCCTTTAGCGTCGCACCGTTCAGCTTCGCCTTGATCTTGTCCGCATCCGCCTTGGGAAGCTCGACGAAGCCGTAGCGCCGCTCGGGAAAGGTCTCGAGAGTGTGATACGAAACGTTGCGCGCGCGCGGCTGGACCGATGGCGGGACGACGATGTTGAAGAGCTCTTTATCGAGGGGAGTAACGTGCAATCGTACGTAGTCGTCGTTGGATGGGGTCTGCTGGCCGATTGTGACGTCGGCAGGCATGTCGGTCGGAGAGTTTTTCAACTTGCTCCAATTGAAACAGGCCTTTTTAAACGGCTTTTAAACTTCTGGATGGATCAATTGGAGAAATTGAGAATTGAAGGACATGGTTAGGAACAGAGACAAAGAAAAATAAAAGGCGGGTCCAGTAGGTTTAGGTAGGTACATACTCCGTACATGGTACCTCCCCACACTAACCGCACCTAAGCTACCTATCTTACCATGGCGTCCCAAACCTCCTCCCGTCATAGTTCGCTCACATAATGGCATATTCATCCTCTATATTCTATATAACACTCCTGCTGAGGTTTGGCGTCCTTATTCTGAAAATTCTGAAAACCCCCCTGATGAAGCTAGGGACATCGTATTCGCGGCAATAATAAAGCAAGCATACCCTCAAATATCAGAAAAGTCTCAGGAGCAGCCATCAAGGCAAAGTGTAAGGGTTCCCGCGCAGGGTGAAAACCAGGTGCATGACATGACATGTAAGAAACGTCATGTAAAATGTGGTGAGATAATTTCATTAAGAGGACGGTTGATTGCCGGGGGGGCTATGAAGAGGATCCCAGTTCGGCTGAGAGCACTTCAACGCCGTCCACATCTTTCATGATGCACTACAATACCTAGACATTTCGTGTCATGAACATACCATCGCACCGTTCGTTAATGTCGTTTGTGGAAAGTGAGCTTCAATTCGTTTAGCACGAGTACGTGGTCCAGAGTCAATTGGTAGCACTGGAGTGCGAGATTGCACAAAACATATTTCCTGTCTCGTCATACTGTTGTGACAACACATTGAGATCCAAGGGCAAAAGACAAAATACTAGTAATGATAGAACGAGGATGCTCCCGCGAGCATCGCGGACGAGATGGGGTTTGGAACACTCACGCTTTGTACATCTTTGACCCACAAGAGCCAGTTCGTCGAAGCCATCAAAGATTGCCGGGAGAAGAGGTAAAATATCTCTATTTTAATTTTAGTATAGAATTGATGGGGGGTTAATGGATACTTGCTGAGGAAGTTGGCTGTTGTGAACGAACATGGACAGTACGCATAATGGAGATGGCCAAATCAGATAAAAATCCGGGAAACTTTACCAAGCATACTTCCCCGGAAACAATGCCTTTCTCTCGAGTCTCACGTAGCACACGCCTACTAAGTNNACTTAGTAGGCGTGTGCTACGTTGTATGTGTGTGTGTGTGCGTGTATATTTGGATTACTCAAGCCACAGGGGACTATGTGGGAGGACTGTGAGCCACACCACAGGTATTCCTTTCATTCATGGCCAACTCTGTTCCATAGAATTGAGACTTGAAGTAGAATCTAGTAACCTAGCTATCCTCACAGAGAATTTTATGCCATCTTAAGCCGAAAGCAACTATAGCCATGAGCCTCATGCTTGGTAAGCATTGCTTCATAGAAAAATCTTAGTAAATCGACACTCCTATGAGTTGAATGACTGCCATGGCACCTCAAGTTATGCTGAACATGGTGTGATTGAGAAAACTAGCCAACAGATATGTTTCCATCACTATGGAAACCCCCTCTGTCTAAATAGTTGGGCTTCTCGGTATACTACAAAGACTGTCATGTATATCCCTGCAACTGCACATGCTTTAAACATATCGGCCAACCGTGAACACTGAATGGTCATGGGAAGAACAAGAAACGAGGAGTGATCTTGAGATGATACATGGCGCCTATAATTATACAGCCGGGAGACGCGCGCTTTGCGCCTCATCCAGCGACGTTTCAATCATTATCATACTATACAGCCAACGACATATTACCAACAATCAACACCAATCTATGCAGGCGCAGATAAGGAACGGCTGTCGTCTACCAGCCCTTCTTCGCCTGGCGGACGATGGGTTCTGGGTTCTGCTCACGGCGGTCACCACCAATAGCCTTCCACCATACATCGGAGCCCCATCGGATGATGCGCTCAGCAGCGCCTGTAGGTGTTGCCGCGGGGCGCACGTCTAGGTAGAAAACGGGCTCCCCCGACTCCTCGGGCTCCCCAGAGTAGTAGTCAATTACGTAGCGCACTTCCTGCTGCTCTCCGTTGATCTCGCGAGAGACGTACCAGTCATGCCGATCAAAAGGGAGCTCAGTACTGTAATACGCAGGTCAGTAATTGGCTGCGAACGTGTTCGATGATCAATTTGCCTTACCCGTATTTGGCGGGGTAGATCCAGCCGAGAACTTGAAGCATGGTGGCCTTCGGGGTCAGGTCTTTGGGCCGTCCCTGGAACCTGATGAGTGAGGGCTCAACCTCCTTGCCATCCCAATACCGATCAAGTTCCTCTGGCGTGTGCTGCTCACCACGCTTGCAGACCTGCCAGCCTCTGTAAAGGCCCTTGGCAAACCGTCGCTCCCATCCTAGAATCTCCTCCCAAGCACCCTCGTTCAGAAAGTTGTGAACCGAAACCATAGACTCGACGGCGGTGATGTCGGTATCGGTGTACCCTTTTCGCAAAAGCGCATTGTACATTTGCTGTGGTGACGGGTACTCCCAGGTGCCCTCGCCAGACCCCTTGGGAATTGTTGATTCTTCGCGGGAGGTCGG
The DNA here is from genome assembly GCA_003012115.1 of Trichothecium sympodiale. NCBI lineage: Eukaryota > Fungi > Ascomycota > Sordariomycetes > Hypocreales > Trichothecium > Trichothecium sympodiale. The sequence goes on from PXOB01000215.1 coordinate 33,336, forward strand.
AAGCTTAAAGGTCTGGCCAGCGGCGGGCTTCTGGGACAGATCGGGGAACATGTAGTTGAGGGGATTTAGCTGCGAGAGGATAGACTTTGGTTCTTTATCGTCGTGCTTGACTGGGCATGCCGATGGCTTCGAATCGTGGGGTACTGGGCATCCTGATTGCGATGGCCCAGGTGCCTTCTTCTCGCCTGCGTTGAGGGCACTGAGGGACTTTTTGTGCATGGGACAGGCGCTCTAGTACCTTAGGTGTCAGCCAAAAGGTCGCAGCGTTGCGCCGAGCTATGTCGTGATGGCACTTACAGGTGGCTCTGCGCCTGAAGAGACTGGAGGATGACCGCTCGGCGTGCGCGCCACCATCGGGGAATCGGCCCAAAACCAGCCCATGTTGAAAAGAACGAGTACTTGTAGATAGAGAATGTGCTGATATCAGAAATATGTAGGAAAACGATGGTGGAAGTAAAATAGGAAAATAGGTAGGTCAGTTGCGAATGGTGTAGCAGGAGCAATAAGGCTGCGATTAAGTGAAAATTATCCATGATCGCCGCCCGGGTTGGTGGACCCTTTTTTTCTGCATCGATGAACCCTGTAGTGCAGCGTAGCGGCTCTTTCTCGTAGGGGCATGTGACGCCACCCGGTTTCTCCCAAACCAATTGGAGACGACGTCACCACCTACTTGATTTGATTCTGGCTGTGCGATTTCTCGATGACAACTCCTGAGCTCACGTAGAAATCGTCAATCACTCCAGTAACAATTTTTTTCCTTCATCGTTAATTCTAATTCATTTCATTTTCGATAATGTTATAGCATCAAAAGCTGTCTTGGTCACGCCAGCTCTTTAGAGATGATAACCTGGCTCTCCCTTGGCCGGGTCTGCTCTCGGTCAGGACTAAGAACACATGCGCCAGCCTTGACACGCCGATGGGTAAGTCAATCCCATAAAAGAACGACACAGACATGGGTCACAGGCAAGGCGAAGTTACGGCTGCTGCACGCCTCAGGGGGAGTCGCGGCCTTGGGGACGGCAGCCTTTGTAGGGCTTGCCAAGGAGGAGAATGGGAAGCCGGAAGAGACTGGGGAACAGCGCATGCTCGAGGTATCGAGGGACGAGATCCGAAAAAAGACGTCAGAGAAAGGCAGTGGACTCCCCGGGGTCGCCCACAACATCATCTACTATTTGGATGTGTACATCTGGGAGCCTGTGTGCACAGGGCTTCGATTCCTTCAGCTGGTGGTCATCTTTGTCCCAGTCATCATCACTGTACCGGCTATCTGGCTTGGGGGCCGACAAAAGAATCGCGATAATGAGCGATCAGGGACAATATGGTGGTACGAATTCCTCGTGACAGCCATGGAGCGGGCTGGGCCGGCCTTCATCAAGCTTGGTCAGTGGGCAGCCTCAAGGTCCGACATCTTCCCTAATGAGATGTGTGATATCATGTCGAAACTTCATTCCAACGCCCCAGCGCACTCGATGCATGCAACGAAAAGGATAGTTGAAGCAGCCTTCGATGGAAGGAGCTTTGATGATATCTTCGATGAGTTCCAGGAGAAGCCCCTTGGCGTTGGCGCTATTGCCCAGGTATACAAAGCAAAGCTGAAGCCTGACCTTGCATCGCCTGGAGATATCGACATTGCCGAGGAAAGAAGGCCCCTCGAGCACGTCAAGCGCAGTGTAGAAACGGTACTAAAGAGCTCCCCCAAGCGAGTTCCTTCGAGCTATGTTGCTGTCAAGGTACTACACCCAGGGGTTGAACGCACAGTACGTAGAGATCTCAGGATCATGTGGTTCTTCGCAAGCGCGCTGAACTTTATTCCAACCATTGAGTGGCTTTCTCTGCCGGATGAGGTGGCACAGTTTGGCGAGATGATGAAACTTCAACTCGACCTGCGCATCGAGGCCGCCAACCTTGCCATTTTCCGCCAGAACTTCAAGGAGCGTCCGACGGCATGGTTCCCTTATCCCTACACAGATTTTACGACGCGAAGCGTTCTTGTGGAAGAGTTTGCGCAGGGTATCCCCTTGGCTGATTTCATGGAATACGGAGGGGGCGTCTTCCAGCATGATATTGCCGATGAAGGCCTAGATGCCTTCTTACGTATGCTGCTGCTGGACAACTTTGTTCATGCCGATCTTCACCCTGGAAATATCATGGTTCGCTTCTATCAAGCCGCTAAGCCTGAGCTCGGCATTCGTCACCGGGCAAGAGGGGCTCACCCAGATCCGTCTTCAGACGTGACTGAACAGGTCCTGGAGCGCCTGCGTCCCTTTAAGCACCGCAAAGACACGAAAGGATGGAAGGAAGAACTCAAGAAGATCGATCGCGAAGGGTTCAGGCCGCAGCTTGTCTTTATCGACACCGGCCTTGTCACGGAGCTCAATGCGACCAATCGCCGCAACTTCCTCGACCTTTTCCGCGCCGTAGCCGAATTCGACGGGTATAAAGCTGGTCACCTAATGTGCGAGCGTTGCCGCCAGCCTGACGCGGTTCTAGACAAGGAGGTTTTCGCGCTGAAGATGCAGCACCTTGTCCTCGGCGTCAAAAGCCGCACGCTTGCCCTGGGCAACGTCAAGATTGGCGATATCCTTCAGCAGGTCCTCGCCATGGTGCGGAGTCACCACGTCCGTCTTGAGGGCGACTTTGTCAATGTCGTCATCAGCATTCTCCTCCTCGAGGGCATCGGCAGGAGTCTGGACCCAGATGTGGACCTGCTGAGCAGCTCGTTGCCCATCCTGAGACAACTCAGCGCTCAGAGCGGCGCGGAGATGGCCAAGCACGGCGACTTCTCCATGGTCACTGTGTGGATTGGTCTCGAGGCAAGGCGGTTTATGCAGGCTAGTGTTGAAGATGTGAGTTTACCTAATGCCCTTTGTCATGCTGAACATCATCATTTGCTAACTTATTCTAGGTCGAACGCTGTGTTAAATCCGATCTCCTCTCCCCCAACCTCTAACAAACACAACATATCACTGTACAATAGATGATGGGTACAACGGATTAGAAAGGCATTGGCAGACCTGTATTCATCTCGTCAAATACATGAGAATTGGCAAATTAGTCATGTGCATCATCAATTAGGATAACTCAAGATGTTCTAGCATCCATCTAACTACACCATCGGGATGAACTCTATAAATGATTGACCAGTCATTTTGCGCAAAGCACGGGCGTAGAAAATGAAATGAAACGCTACAGGAGCTGCTAGATCACACATGGCGCACTGTAGTGAGCGAGAATCGCCCCCTGGCGTCAGGTATGACTATTAGGCACCTCGCCTGTGCCGAGACATGGGTATGTCTAGGTTCGCTTAGGCAGCATGCAGACAGCACCCACCTATGTTGACGGAGTTGTTGGTCATTTCATCTTCTTAGAAACAAACCAGTCACGTTCACAAATCTGTGTTTGCACTAAGCTCAGGAGCTTTTTCCCAAAGACTCCTTAGAATAACAGCTGTGTCGTCCTCCTCTTCGTTTACCAGGCTCGAACCACTGAGTCGTTCATTCAAGCGAGTGTCATCCTCATTGTCATAACTTGACGGAGCCGTGCCGTTCGACCTAGCGGTAGCCTTGGGAGTATTGGGTCGACGATTGTCAGGCATGCTGACGTTGCGGGCATGGCGAGGCTGGGGCAGGTTTTTCGAAGATGAAGAGGTATTTGGCCTTGGAATCTTCCTCATTTTATCGTGGACAATTGGCAGATCTAAGCGCTTGAGGGACCTCGCAACTGGATTCTGGTATCGTCGAACGACGAGATACTCCATGCCCGTCCTCTCCACCAGTCGACCAACTCTTGGATCGCGAGTTTGGCCGCCATCGTACCTTGGACCTCCTACCCCAATCATGGGACCGGCTCCAACACCACCGCCGCCTGAGACCTGCTGCCCAGGCTCAATTGCAGAGCTGGCGCGCTGCAAGTTGAGTTTCTGTTGAATGCGCGAAGTCTCAGCGGCGGGCGCTGTTCGCCTCGCAGGTTTCGGTACCAAGGCACTGTCGAGCTTATCGTCTGTACGCCGGACCATCTCTGATTCATCGTGCGATTGGGATAGTTTGGCTGTGGGCTTTGGACGTTGAGGCAAGTCTTCCGAATGGCGAGGTCCACTGCCGTTTGGCGGATAAAAGGAAGACGACTGGCTTGCAATACCAGAACTGGGCTCCTCCACAAAGCGTGAGGTGACGCCGGCACTGCCACTTCCCGGAATATTTGACGGAGTATTGGCTGATGTAGAGGGGGTCTCACGAAGAGTCGAGTCTGGAGAGCTCTGACGAGAGGTCTGGCGTGGAGGGTCCGCCTCTATTAGGTCAACAGTCATTTTAGTAGGAGCTACGACAGATGGTGTTCGCTGCAGCAAGCGGGTAGTCAGATATTCTTTGCGATGAGTCGTTTCTTGATCGGCAGTTGCACGTTTTGGCTCTGGAGGTTCAGTGGGCGTCTCAGGTCGCGAATTGGCTGCACTATGGTTCGGGCGTATCGAAGAATGCGCACTGCTTTGTAAAGAATGGCGGGATTGATACGGAGATGTTGAGCCGCTTGCGTCGACCCATTCGTCTTCAGGATCCTCGTCGTCTCCTAGATCGAAGTGGACCTGCGTCTTGCTCGACTTTGTGCGGTGATGCACCTTGGTGCTACTCAAGGTTTGCTTTAATCGGTCGGTGGACTTGGTGCGATTGCCGATGTCGACCAGCGACCGATTCCGCTTGATATCAGATTGAGATGCGCTCTTTTGAAGGCTTGTGTCTGGTGTTTGGCGCGATAACTTTGCGTCGCTGGTTACGTGACGTTGGATTTTGGGTCGCTGTGGTTGCTGAGGAGCTGTGTCATCGGGAGGGGTTGCGGTTTTGCGGTTGTTCAATTTCGTGGCTGAGAGCGCATTGGTGATTTGGCCATGCCCATGCCCATGCCCATGCGCTCGCTGATGCTGTTTGCTGTGCAATGCCTTGGTGGAGGGAACGCGAGTGTGTATGCGACCAGCGTGGTGCTGGCGGCGGTGCTGCTGCTGCTGCGGCTGCTGCTGCTGCTGCGACGCTTCGCTGTGTGCCTCGCTGGTTTGTCGGGTAACGGCAGGTCGTTTTGATTGGCCGTTGGTAGATGATGCTGATGCGTTGTCCATCTCCGTGTCGCGAGCCATCTTGAAACCGGTCTGACTTGCAGATTGGGTCTTGCTGAATCTTTGATTGCAGCAATGCCAATGACTGCTAGCAAGTCTCAAAGTTTATAAGAGCCACTGCGAATCATATATGAAGAACCGTGTCGTGCAAGTCGGGCGATATCGGCCAACGGTACTTCACGTTGGGGTTGATGCAACAGGATGGTATGCTGGGTGACAGTGATGGTGCAGGGATGTCGAGTTGGAGGAGGCTAGAAGGTTTCAAGGGCGGAAATTTGACAGCTCGACGCTGGAATGGGCATTGGTCGCCTAATAAATTGAGTAATTTGCCTGTGCCATTGAATGCGATAACCCAGTAATTGACACCTTGGAAGATGAGGAAAGACAATTGTTGGGGACAGACAAGAAACGGATGGTATTGTGTGGAATTTCCGTGTATCGTTCTTTCGATGCGACGTTTGCTTGCATCGGTGTGATGGTGGTCGACGGATATGGTGCCAACGCACAATGGCAGCGCGCTACCACTATCACCTTCCTACCCGAGACAACTGAAGTGGCCTATTAGGGTAATCTCGAGTCCTCTGGAGGGGCCTAAGAATTTGTGGAGATCTCTCAACTGCGCTCCATATCCGCCCTGTATTATTATCCTTTTGGGGTGCTACAAGTAAGCTGGCATCACGCTGGGATCCTGCCTTAGTATTGAGTCTTTGTAGTAGATACAACAGTAGAGTAAAAATGCTGTCACTCGCCTACTAACAGCGAAACTGCTGATATTTTCTGTTATAGCCGGGGGGTAAAGTCACTCTGTTAGGTTCTGATCACAAAAGTATAGTTGAATGTGAGATAAAGAACTCCGCACCTACTTCATCTATTGATCCAGAAATTGATGCGACTACATGTTTTCAACAGAAAAAAAGCTATTGATTCAATGAGAGACTGATGTATTCTTACTTTATGAACAGATTACATCTATCAACAGCGCAGTGTTGCATATGAATGACAACTGAATCATTTAAATTGGTCACGTGCGTTTTTCAAACTTCTGACTTCATCGGTCATAGAATAATTAGGTAGGGTAAGCGCCTGGCTGGCTTCTAGCCTGGGTTTTTACCAAAGTTTAGCCACCTGTGCCTCTCCCATACAACATTACATTATTTCGTCTCCGCCTCAGCTTCTTCTCGTCGCTGAAGAACCGCAGAACGCACATTTGGGAACGCCATCATGTCATCCATCACCGCGATAGAGGAAGAAAAGAAGCAATTTCAGGAACAGGCATGTAGCCGCGCGCGCGCGTCTGCTCTTGTACATGTGCTAACGTCTTATAGCTTGACATCGTCCAGGGCCAACTACGAGATGACCCTGAAAATGCTGAGCTCGTGGCGTTGAAAGAAGAGTTGGACAATTTAATCAACCTGCTGAATGAGAATCTCGCTGAGCTCAAGCCCCAGCAGGCCCCAAAGCCAGCGCCTAAACAGCCCTCGCCCCCGCCGCAACCGGAGAAGTGGTCGCGCGAAAACCATCCTGCTTTTCAGAAGGCCGCGCCTCCTCCCGAAGAGAAGGAAGAAGTGCCCGTCAACTACCAAGTCAACGATACCGTATTAGCAAAATGGCTATCGGGAGACAAGTCGTTCTATCCCGCGAGGATCACGTCGATAACTGGCTCGTCCACAGCGCCCATCTACATCGTAAAATTTAAGAATTACGATAACACCGAGACGCTGCGATCAAAAGATATCAAGCCTATATCGAACAAGCGGAAGGCTGATGGACCACCTGCTACGTCGCAACCACCACCACCACCTGCCGCGCCTGGAGTGGTCTCTTCCGCTGGCGCCACCATGTACCCTGACGCGAAGAAGCCCGAGGCACCGGCATCTGACGCGCCCAAGCCACCCAAAGCCAAGAAGATTAAGGCAAAGAAGGAATTGGAATCAAACAAGAACAAATGGCAAGAGTTCAATTCCAAGTCCAAGTTTGGCAAGACGCAAAAGAAGGACAGCATGTTCCGGACACCCCAAGGTGTCAACGGTAGAGGTGAGAAGACGTGACTTATTGTGCCTAGAGACGTTGCTGACCTGTCTGCAGTTGGCTTCACCGGCTCAGGTCAAACCATGCGCAAGGACCCTTCGCGTAGCCGTCACGTTTATCAAGTGAACGAGGAATTGGACTAATGTACACTTGTCTCGGCAGGTCGAAAACGAGCGTGTTTGGTGGTGGATGGAGTTTAAGGTGTTTCAATGGGTTCTCTTCATTCACGGTAATTTGTCTAGTATTTTATTGATGCAGAGCTAACCACTTCTTCGGCATTTTACTCGACTTTGCATACAAGCGGGCACTGTGTTTGCCACGATACCTGACCAGAGACATTCCGACAATAAGTCAATGCCATGAATAGCAGGGCAACTTTATGGAGACAGACGAAGTACGTGTTTGAATTGAGCATTTACCCTTTCTGAATCATTATTTTATTATCAATACAGCCTACAAACGTCGCAGAAACCCCTTCTGCCCGACCGAGGCTTACTCAAGCTTCAACCCTATTCTCATAGCAATATCCTTTGCGATCTGCATGAATGATAGGGCTCTCTCGCTGTTAGGCTCAGCAACCACAGTAGGCTTGCCTCGATCACCGTCATCGCCAATATTGGGATGAAGGGGTATGTCGCCAAGAAAGTCAATCTGGTGCTCTTGGCACATCTTCTCAACCCTCTCACTTGATCCAAAGACATGCGTCTCGCCTGTGCAGTGCGGGCATTTGAAAAGTGACATGTTCTGAATGACCCCCAGTATATCCACATTCACCGTCTTGAACATATTGATCCCCTTGACTGCGTCCTTGGTTGCTAGTGTATGCGGTGTAGTTACAATGGCCGCCCCTAGCTTTGCGCTTAGTAAAAGCATAAACTGCCAATGATTTGGGTAACCCACCGTCTAGTACGACTTGTTGTGTGATTGTTAGCTGGGTATCACCAGTACCAGGAGGAAGATCTAGTACGAGGACATCCAAACCACCCCAGTCTACTTCATGTAAAAGTTGCTGGATAGCCTTCATAACCATGGGTCCACGCCAGACAACGGGGGCGTTCTCTCCTACGAGATAGCCCATGGACATTGTCTTCACACCATAGTTGGTCAAAGGCACAAGCTGATTGTCTGTCAAAGGTCAATGCTGATTTCACATTGTTTGTTTTCCCCTATTTGAGGAAGACTTACTGCTTGACAACCTGGGTTCTCCGGACAGATCGAATAGAGTTGGTATTGACGGGCCAAAGATGTCTGTGTCTAAGATGCCCGACCTAAGCCCATATCGAGCAAATGCCAAGGATAGATTCGCTTTGTCGCCATTAGCAAGCTATAGACAGGGCTCTTGGTGCGATGACGAACCAGCAACTGTGCTTTTACCTACGCCCCCTTTTGCCGAAGACACGGCAATGACTTTCTCAACACCCGTGATATTTCGCCGCACAGGCTTACGCGGCCAATTCGGCGGCGTGCCTGACCTTGGTAACCCCTGATGATATTCAGCTTATGTATAGTAGTCTCATATGATCAAGACGAACAAGTGGATTTTCATGTTGGAGGCATCGCAAAGCCTGGAAGAGGCGGGCATGTGTAGGTCGAATGGGTGTCATTCCAGGCGAAGGATGATATGATAGCACGTAAAACAGCTCCAAGATTCTAGGAAGTGTTACCAAATAGACTGTTTCGATGTCAAGAGTTTATTATGTCACTGAGCCGTTATCCTAGTTACTCTCTATATTCTGGTGTTGCCTCCTCCACTGCTGCAGTAATAGTAATCCCGGTGCGATGCGCCCTGGTGGGGCCTAGCGGCGGTTGATCGGCTCTTGGTCCTTTTTCTGCCGCCTCACACCGCCCAAAAGTTCGGTGCGCAAACCTTCAACGGCGCTGGTGGAAAAAAGTCAACGTGGGGTGGCCGACAAGCACACGACCAGCAAAGGCTTTTACCAGACATTGTCAACGATGGCTGCGGCAAAATTCAAGGGCCGAGCCGCCCAGTTCCGCGATCCTGATGAAGATGTTGCCAAAGGTCAGTTCAATTGACCTGAGAATGTTGACTTAGCTTGCGCTAAACGAAGATAGACTACGACCCCGAAGCGAATGGGCATGATGGTAGCGACGATGGCGACAGCGATGCCAGCGCCGATGAGAACGCCGGTACGGAGCACTACCAAAGCGTTGGCAAGAGCAAGCTCAGGCAAGACAAGGGTCTGTCGCTCGGACCCCAGTATAGCGGCTCAAGAGTTTCGAGGAAAGCCCTGGAGGAGCCGAGCGACGAAGAGGACGAGGAAGAGGAGGATGATTCTGAGGGCAGCTATGATGACCCTGAGCTAGCAGACTTGGAGGCCGATGAGGCTGAGGCTGGAGACTCGGATATTGACAGTGACGATGCGCTGTGCGAGTCGGACGCGGAGCGCTTCAAGGACTTTGCTTTCCGAGGCAGCGCCAAACCGGCCAAGCCTGCTGGCAAGCATGGAAACCGGCCGAAGGCTGCTGACTTCATGTCTACGGACGGGGAGGAAGAAGATGACATCCCTGCCCAGGTCAGCGATGACGAAGAAGATGATGACGAGGGGTCAGGGGATGATGAAAATATGAGCGATGGCCTTGAAGGCTTGGCCGACGGCCTTGGTGAGGATGATGAAGGTTCTGCTTCCGATGATGACGAAGATGAAGAGGAGGACGGCGACGAAGATGACGAAGATGACGAAGATGACGAAAGCGAGCCCCAGTCTGGCAATGAGAAGACTATGCCCATTCGAGGCGCAAAAACATCCTCGGCACCAGCCCTCGGCCAACAGTCGGAGGTTTCAAAGGGCCTCGCTATTCAACAACAACGTAAAATCTACGATGGATTACTCAATTTCCGAATCCGCCTACAAAAAGCCCTCGTGGCTGCCAACACCTTTCCGGCTCTTGATGATGCCCCTGAAGCTAGCTCGGAGCCCTACGAGGCTGCTGAAGTAGCGGCCATCAAACTCCTCAACACCATCACAACCCTTAAGAACGACTTTGGTCCCTCGACGAAACTCGGATCCAAACGCAGGCACGAGGAGCTGGAAGCCCTCACACCTAGTGAAACCATCTGGGAGCAGCTGCAGGCTGACGAGTCACAGCTCACCCGCATGAGGAAGGAAACTCTGGAGCGCTGGTCCCGCAAGGTGCAAACGGCCAACGTGATGAACAAGGCTCAGCTTGGAAAGAAGGACAAGACGCTTATCGACGCCCTTGAGGAACAGCTGGAAGACCCAACAGATCGTCTCGCCAAACGCAGCCGCACCCCCCGCTCCTGCGCTCCGGCTCAAGCAGCCAAAGGCGTCAGGGAAGATGAGGCGATCTACGACGATGCCGACTTCTACCAACAGCTACTCAAGGAGCTCGTGGAGCAGCGTACCGTGGACGGCGCAGATCAAGAGGCCAGCGCCGTGCCGACAGTCATGCTCACGGCTGCCAAGGATGCCAAGATGCGAAAGAATGTCGACCGCAAGGCCAGCAAGGGCCGCAAGATGCGCTTCACCGTCCACGAGAAGCTGCAGAACTTCATGGCGCCCGAGGACCGGCGGTCATGGGAGCAGCCAGCCATTGACCGATTCTTCGGGACACTGTTTGGGCAGAGGTTAGGGCTGGACGAGGAGGAGAGCGAGGATGAGGAGATGGAGGACCTCAAGGCTCAAGCAGAGGGTGTCAGGTTATTCGGCTAACTATGGAGAAGTAAGTCTTATATATGTATACCCGTACAATATGAAATTCCGGCTTAAACGCCATGCTAGAAAATACTACCTACTCTTTTCCCCCAGTCCTCCCAATTCCATAGAAACATTACTTAAGGAACCCAGCGTACAGAAACATGAAGAACAAGAGTGCATGGACGGCTAGATGAACAGCCGGGCCGCCGCCTAGCATCTTCCCCATCTGCCCCTCGATAAGGTTGGTATATATCAAAGTCAAATGCGCAACTAGGCTTGGCTAGTACTAATTTGAGCAGGACTACTCACTGCGGCAAGCTGGTGGGGCAGCCCTGCCTGGATATGCTGATATCCTGTGGCACAGCTTAATACTGGTTCGATTAGAGATGGCATATTTACTACAGTCAGCTCAATGATGACAACTCGACGTCAGTCTAGGTACTGAACAGCCCGCCTAGCTATTACCTACCCTAGACAAATATCAGCAAAAGATTTGAGGCAAACTTTACGAGACCAATTTCTATTTGCTCTTTATCAAAACACCCCTGTTACGCCACGGCAACCCCCCCCTCTTATCGGGCTACGAGGATAGCAAAGGTGTTGTTGCAACCATCAGAGCCCCAGGAATACTCCATAGTAGGGCAATTGCATACTGAAGGGGTGGATGTCAGAGGTCAGGCTCGGGGTGGCGTGTGTGTATGTGGACCGTGAATTTCTTCTTCTTCTTTTCGAGAAGTACGTTAGGCTCAGCTCCGTCTGCTGTTAGACGGGAGATGGTAGAGCGAATATTAGAGTTTCCCCTCGCCCTTGTCAAGGATGGAAATTCGTACAACTTGCGGTCTTGCAGTCACGAAAATACCATCTTTTGAAAGGGGACATGTCGCTGAATGATATTTACGCGCTGTGAAATGGGCCGAAGGAAGAGTGCAAAGGATACAGCAGGCATTCGCCCTCCCACGAGGCAAAGGTTGACAAGAGGGTGTCGAGTTTAGTAGTAATCAGTACTCCGTACAACACACACCCTGAATCCAGTGATCGACTATGAAACGCACACGCCCCCTTCCCCCCGTCTCCATATCTTCTACTATTGCCTCCAGGTTAGTTAGGTATGCATGATTCCATGAATCGATCACTGCGTGTCATGGGTTAGCTCCAAATCAAGGCGCAGCCGCAATCAGGGACAACGCGCACCTGCAAATCCGATAATTGGCCATAAAATAAACCCCCATAGCTGTATTGTTTGGAATAAAAACTGTTACCCTCTTATTGGCCGCTTAACATTGGTGGCGCATTTGACCGATGTCTTGTTTTCCTCTGTCCACTCCCGGTCGTGCAGGTAATAAGTCTAAACACCTTCCCCAGGATTGTCTTTTCCCCAGGTCTATTATAATCATCAGCCTTTTCATCCTAGCTTTATCTCCCATTCCCAAAACGCCTTGTGCTTTCTTTCCATACTTTATCTCCTTCAGCTTGCTGTTGTTGCTCTTCGAGAGTGCTTCCCGGTAGCTCTTGCTGATTCAGAGTCTACAACGTCATCCATTCCTCTCTGTTCGTAACCAGCACAACTTTCACTTTCCACAACCATGGCAGCCCCTGCACCATTTGGAGAGCTTGGCCTCTCCATAATTGGGCTCGGGGCTCAATATCCGCCATACTCTCTCAAGGCCGATGCTGTCAGCACGTTGACGAAGAGATTCTATCCCGAGTCCCCATCGTAGGTTCCACCGTCTCAAGCTTCGTACTCACTGCCCCGCTCTAATGCTTTCTCACAGCATGCAAAAGGTTCTCAATGTGAATCAGTACACCGGTATTGATGGGAGATCCTTGGTAGGCCATCCGGACCATCCGTTGGTGAACCAGGAGAAAGCCCCGTCAATCAAGGAGCTTCATGACATGTTCATGAGCCATGGCCTCCCACTTGCAGTCAGTGCGGCTAAGCAGGCTATCAAGGAAGCCAAGATCCATCTCCGTGAGATAACCCATATCGTCTCAACAACATGCACCGACAGTGCCAACCCTGGCTTCGACCACTACCTCGCCAAAAAACTTGGCATCACCCACCAGGTTGAAAAGGTTCTTTTGCACGGCATTGGATGCAGCGGTGGCCTCGCTGCCCTGCGTACGGGTGCGAACCTCGCTTTAGGTCACGCTGCTCGCGGCCGGCCTGCTCGAGTTCTTTGCATGGCCCTAGAGGTTAGTACGACACTTGTCCGCAATGAGCTCGACAGCATCAACGAGCTTCAGGAGACGAGGATCGGTGCTTGCCTTTTCTCCGACTGCGCCAGTGCCGCGGTTCTGAGCAACGGTATTGGAAACCCTACGGATTTCGTGTACGACTTGCTTGGCTGGGACCACAGAATCATCCCCGACACCGAGGACGATCTTGGATTTGACGTTGACCCCCTTGGTATGTGAATCGCAAATATTGTAGGCGAAACAGTGAATTGGCAAACCTAACATCTCGAGAAGGCTGGAAAGTTATACTCACCCCCAGAGTCCCCAAGCTGGCTGGCGCCTCCGTCGAGCCAGCTTTCAAACATTTCATAAGTAGTTTACCAAATCTACCATCAGACTACCAGGTCGCAGCCGATTTTGACTGGGCGATGCACCCCGGCGGCGCCACCATTCTCACGGGTGCAGAGCGCGCCATGAACATCACTCCCGAGCACATGCGCGCAAGCTACGATACCTACATCAACCGTGGCAATTCGAGCTCCGCCACCATCTTCAGTGTCATGAACCGTCTGCGCTCGCGGGACATGGACGCGCTCGCCCCCGGCGGCCACGTCAAGGACTTTGTTGTCAGCTGCGCCTTTGGGCCTGGCATCTCGGTCGAGATGTGCATATTAAAGCGCAACAAGCAGCACGACAGCAGCAGGGCCATTGGCCTGCAGACGCCGCCCGAGACGGACAGCGAGGCGGGTGATGTGTGACGGGGAGTGGTCTACCGGCGAGTCAGTTGGGGAGCGCGCAACTGGACAGCAGCAGGACAGCAGCGACTTTGTCACAAAAGAGCTGGGTCGTCTCGATCTCGACTAAGGGGCGTTTGGCCTGCCCATCCCCATGTTCTGAAATTTCCTGAAAGATTACACGGTGTTTAAGGCGTTTGGATACCATAGCTTTCATTTTATCCCAAGAGCGAATCATGATAGAACGATAGAATATTGGAAACCCTTTTTGAATAGGACATGCCAAGACATGTATTGCAAAACCATTCATTCAATAAAAACAAGTGTTTATTTGCTGCTATAATCACGATATAGCCAAACCTCTCGCTATACCTTTCGTCAGCCATCAAAGTGAAAGTGAATCACAACTTTCAGAATCCAAATGGGACCCTTCGGAGCCAAGGCAGACTGCCAATTGGCCTTTGACGGAGTTTAGTTATAACCAGCTAGCTCGCCACGGTTGGTGTGTGTGTAACCTGATCGTCAAATATGACGGTACTGTAGTGATGGTATTTCAGGAGCCCGACTTGCTCTGAGCCATGCGTGGGGGCGGTGGTGGGTTTGGAGGTAAACACCTACGTTGTCTTATCCCAAGCGCATCGTCAGCCGACAGCAATCTCAGTGACGACCAAGATCGTCATGCACGCTCACCTCTACCCAACCGACATTTGGTCCGGCCTGATAATGGTGCCTCGGGAAGAACTGCCCAACATCGTGAAAGATATTGGCGCTTTCTTGGCAGGCGGGCCGCATCTCAAGACTACCTATTTTCTTTACATTGTGCCTAAGCATGTTTTGTCGACTGTTTTGGAAGACGGCCAGAAGTGTGATGACGATATGGTTACAGTTCACCGCCGAGATGCGCTCGGAGAAGCTCACGGGAGAGAAACTTTCAAGTGGATCCTCAGCAAGCCTGGAGTGATCGATATGACCAGAGTCAGCAATACCAAAGGTATTGCTGATATGCAGAAGTCGCGGCAGCCAAGATGAGACCAAACCCAGCCGGTAGGGAGCCCTGGGTTCACCCAAAGACTCTATTTTACAATTCTCCAAGATTAGTATCGTGTGTGCGCCTCTGACAGGATATCGGTCTGGGGAATCCATTATGAGAAGCTATTATGGCTTCGGAGGTGGTATGATCCCGGCCATCGCTTCAAGAGCATCATGGATGATTAAGCCTCGGGAGGAAGGAGGGCGCAGCAATTCGTGTTACTCGCTCGGCTGAAGCAAGTCGACTGTTGGACAATGTGCCTCTGTATATGTATGCCTGTCATTGATCGGAGCCTGAAATAACTTGTGTAGATTGTCATGAATCAATGTTCCCTCCAATCCGGCTGCAGTGCAGCGTGCGAGGGGTTGGTTGGGTCATTGACGAGACTTCGGTCACACAATCAGACAACTCATCATGTGCATGTAAGGGAATGCGTGCAAGAAGATGAAGCTGGGTGAACAGGAAAGCAGGTGTTGGTTTTGAAGGAATTATTACTAGTAATAATAAAGCGAGTGAGAGTGAGTGAATAAGGTTATTAAAGCGGAATTTGTACTCCGTACGGAGTACAGAGAAGGTAAGTTCGTAAGTAAGTAGGTCACGTGGGACGGCTTTGCGCGGGCGGAAAGAGCCAACCTTACCGTGGACGGGCTGGGTTTGGGGGCGACAAAGGAAGGTAGCCTAGCCCTTCTCTTTCCCTTATCGTTGAGATCGATCAACGGGGGTTCAAGAAGGAAACCGGTAGAATCGCGAAGACTTCCCCTCCTTGCATGAAAAAAAAATCATGGAGCAGGTGGCAACACAAGTTACAGACCTGCGTTACCTGGCCGAAGTGCCTGTGCCCCTGCCCCCGACCGACTCTGCCGCGACATTTGGCGGCCAGTCGCAGCCGCCGCACCCTCAACACAGTCCTGATTCCGCTTCTTTCGGAGACAATTCCGCGAACCTCAATCTCAGCAAGAGAAAGTCGATTGACGATGGCGGCAGCGCGAAGCAGACGAGGAGTAAACGTAATAGGGTGAGTTTCTTGGACCCCTCCCTGCAATCGTACGTACGATAATTGATTTCGTCCGTCGCCATGGCTTGTCTTCAACTGCGTCGCTAGGCAGGCGTCTTCTTCATCCGAGATACACGTATTGCTAACGATTGACTCCTCATATCATCTTGTAGTACATCTCCATCGCATGGTAAGCCTCGCTGTCGTCAAGAAGGGCTACAAAGACCGTGCTAATCAGTACATTCAGCAATGAGTGCAAAAGACGCAAAATCAAGTGCAATGGCCAAACGCCATGTCAGCGTTGCGGCAACCTCAACCTAGCCTGCCTTTACGCGCCAAATTGCTGCTCAACCAACTTTAAGGACTCTGATGAGTTTAGGCGTGTCACTGAACAGCTCGCAAACTTGCAGGATGATGTCAACTGGCTGAGCCAAACTGTCAGGACTCTCCAGCAGTCTGATCCGTCTCGCCCTACTCCCACTCATGAACGTCTGCCTCTCCCATTGTCATCTACCCAGACAGTCGCCTCACCACAGAGCTCATCTTCGGCTCATAGACCTGATTTCACACAAGTTCGCAATGGCTCGTTCCGCGGCCCAACAAGTCTGGCCTATAGCTTGGATGTGGCCAATAATACCATCTCAAACATGGGTTATAAAGGCATCATGGATGACTCGCAAGCAAGCCAACCGATCCCCGGCAACATTGTTATCCAGCCCATGGACCCTATGTCGGTGCCGGGTGAGCCTCTCCTGGACTTTGACAAAGACGAGATGATTCGCCTTTGCCGGTTGCATGAAGATGAGGTCGGCATCATGTATCCTGTTCTCGAGATCCAGAATGTCATTACACACGCCAAGACTCTATCCCCTTTCCTTGAGGAAGTGCGACATCAGCGCCCAATTGAGCCCATCAATGATGAGAAAACGCTGCAGCTCAAAATAGTCATGTGCTGCGCTTTGGTGGTGGAGGAGCACGGTCATAGCGAAAAGGCTATCCGGCTCTTTGATAGCATGGAATCGGTATTGCACCGTAAGCTCATGGGGGATGTGAGCGATCCCAGCAACACACCCCTTCTAGCATTGCTCGCTGGCTATCGTTTTCTCTCGAATGACGAGATCCTTGCCTGGAGGATCATGGGCCAAGTCGTCCGGTTATGCGTCGAGTCCGGCCTGCATCAGCGGGCCGGACTCATGAAGATCCCTGAACAGGACAGACGGGACGCGCTGATAAGTTTCTGGTCGGCTTTTGTACTGGACCGTAGGTGGGCTTTCGGTACAGGGCTACCGTATACTTTGCGAGACGAGGATGTGGACCCTAACCTTCCATTGCCAGTAAGTATTTGAGGATAGTTGCAATGCAAGAAACTGCCTACTAACGCTGCTGTAGGATGAATACCCTTTCCTAGTCGCCATGATAAGCCATTCCAAGATTTGTGCCAAAGTGTGGCGGCAGATCAACCAGTTTGGACCCGTTCTCGCTCGAGAATTACATCACGAAGAATTGGAACGCCTAGATGAGGAGATTCTACAGTGGTATGAATCTGTCCCAGAAGAGGTCAAGGTGCGAAACTGGGACCAGGAAAGACATATGACATCCACCCCTTCCTACAATCTCCAGCGGTTGAGAATATGGACGTATCTGAGGTACAACCAGGTAATCATCCTCTCTCCCCCCTTGGAAACATCCGCTGACTCTACAGGCTCGAATCTGGCTTTACACGCCGGTTCTTCACAGCGCCACAAGCATCATGGCGAACCCGAATCAGGCTCAGCGTGTAGTTGATCTCGCCAAGGACACAATTCGCTACTTGCATCACCTAAACAGCACAACCAACCTCTATCGGCGAATCCAGGTATTTTACCATCAATTTCTCACATCTGCCATCTCGGCCGTCTTCCTAGCCTCCGTTCATGCTCCTGTACGCTTTAGTGCTGTTTGTCGCGAAGAATTCTACCTCGCACTCGAGCTGATAAAGGATCTCTCGGCCAAAAGCTGGGTATCTCAGCGGCTATGGAATACTATTCGCGCGTTGAAAGATGTAGCACCTCGGTTCGGCCTGAATCCGGAGGACGACGCTCATTCCACAGCAGCTTTGGGCATGATAGGCTTGGCCCGAGGACGTGTCGATTCGACATCAGGCGCCTCTTCACAGTTCCAACGCCCGTCAATGCCTCCGTCTGGCGATCAGGCACCTCAAGCAGTTTCCCTGGATCAGAACGGGCTTAAAATTCAGAGCGAGATGTCTCGCATTTTTGAGGGCTACGTTGGGTTGAACGGTGTCCAGGCGTTGACGAGGGAAGGTGATCCTCGGTCGGGCTCTGAGATGCAGACACCAGAATCTCCTAAGAGGGATACTATGTATGGGGCCAACGGCACCATCTTTCCCCATCTGAAGGAAATGTTTTAAACAGGAACTAACCTGAGCTCAATGTATCATTAGCAGGATAGTATCAGGCGTTCAATGCTCTAATAGCTAATAGCAAGTACCCAATAGGGCATATAGGTATATCATAACTGCAAGGTATGAATGAAAAATATTGTATGCATTCCTAATTTTCACCTACAAGCGCAGGCCGTGTTATTTATTTCAAGGCTGTTAGCAAGCTGCTGGTCAAGTTGTAGCTTACAGGTTATACTGGTCTGGGATGATGCGCAAGTCTATTGCGACATACTAGTAGTACATACACATTCCCATTTGCGGGGACATGATATGTCATGACCTGCATCATATCAGCTTTCGTACCACCCACCACTTACACCAACGCCTACATACTTGTAGCTCACACAAGCAACGACCAATTTCTTTTCATTTTCGAGTTGATCTTATTTCCTTTTCCTCCCAAGAAACCAAAAAGCTTATGGATATATAACATGGTATTGACACACTTGGGAGATCCAGCCGCCGCTCTGGTATTGGGTCTCTTCGTACTTGTTGTTACCTTTCTTACTAGAACTCGCCCGCGCATTGCACGCAATGGTCAACCCCTGAGGTAAGAAGCTTTTTGTTTCTAATTTTCTTTTTCGTAAGAGCCACACACAGTTTTAACATTACTCAAGAAACCCGCCGAACACGCTGCCACTGGTAGGAAACGGCATTCTCTTCCTGCAGGCCCGCCAGAAACTGTTGGCCTGGTTCACGAAATGCACCCAAACTCACGGGCACGAAACCCTGCGCATAAGCGTGCCCTCGCTTCCCCCCGGGGTCATCGTGGCCTCGCCCACGAACCTGGACTTTGTCTTCCGCAACGAGGGGACCTTTGGCAAAGGCGACTTCTTCAAGGCGCGGTCGCGGGACCTCTTCGGGAACGGCATCATCAACGCCGACGGCGAGCTCTGGCGCCGGCAGCGCAGGGCAGGGTCTCTGTTCTTGGGCGCCAGGAACCTGAAGGCGCTGACCGACCTGGCGCTGCCAAAGTACCTGGGGGAACTGAGGGCGGAGCTGGAGCGCGTGGCAGCTGCTGGAGCTGGAGCTGGGGATGGGCATGGGGCTGGGGATGGGCATGGGATGGCGGCGGATTTGCAGGCGCTGGTGCACGAGATGACGACGCAGCTCATGGGGAGGATGGCGTACGACATGGAGATGCACGCCGACGACGACTTCACCGCGGCGTTTGAGTACGCCTCGGGCGCGACGGCGGAGCGGTTCCAGAACCCGCTGTGGTTCGTCACCGAGCTGCTGACGACGGGGTCGAGAATGAGGGCCAGCATCAGGACCATCAAGTCCTCTGGCCGTGCCATTGTCGCCAAGGCCGTGCGCGACAAGGCTGCCGAAGGGGAGGACGGCAGAGGGGAACAAGATAAAGGGGGCGACGACGACGACGACGACGACCATGACGATGGCAGCGAGCTGAAGCTGGACGGCATATCGGGGAGTTTGATCAGCTCGCTCCTCAGCTCCATCGGCGACCAAGACGTCGTCGCAGACTCGGCGCTCAACTACCTCTCCGCGGGGAGGGACACGGTCGCCCAGGCGCTGACGTGGACCTTTTACCTCGTCATGAAGCACCCTTCTTCCGCCGAGAAGCTCCGCGAGGCCGTCCGGCAGCTTCACCCCGAGCGCGACGACGTGCCCGCCGCCGTCCTGGCGGACCCGGCCAACCTGACGCCGACGAGGCTGCCCTACGCCCTGGCCGTCTTGTACGAGTCCCTCCGCCTCTACCCTCCCATCCCCTTTGAGATCAAGCAGGCCCAGAGGGACACCACCCTCCCCGACGGCACCTTCCTGCCGAGGTCTTCGGTCGTCGTCTGGTGCCCCTGGGCCATGAACCGCTCGGCCGAGACGTGGGGCGACGACGCCCTCGGTTTCAGGCCCGAGAGGTGGCTCGACCGGACCGGGCAGTTCGTCGGCAGGACGGCCGGCGAGTTTCCCGTCTTCAACGGCGGGGCGAGGCTCTGCCTGGGGAAGAGGATGGCCGAGCTGCTGGCCGTGCAGGTCATCGCGTCTCTGGTGAGCCTGTTTGACTTTAGCCCGGCGTTTGAGGGCGAGAGGGTGAGCCGGAGTAGCCTTACTCTTCCCATGGAAGGTGGCCTGCCGGTCTATGTCAAGACGAGGTACGCTACGTAGTAGGCTCATCTATGATTAGTTGAGATTCCGAGGGATAGGTCATATTGAGGAAGGGATATAATACCAGGCGCTGTCCAGAAAAATACTAATAATACATGTTCAATCAAATGTGACCTTGGACCCAGCAAACACGGCAGCCTTCTGTGCTTCTTTGGCCTTCTTGGCCGCCTCCCAGCTACCATGCAGTGGCCCCTCGTCGTCTCTCTTCGTCGGTTTCGGCGCCGGCTTCTCTCCAATCTCCTTGCTATTGCCGCTGGAAAACGGAGTTTTGACACCTTTCTTCCACGGCGTCCGCTCGTCCCCGTCCACGGCGCCCCGCCGCAAATCCCACCCGGCGTCCCTGCCCTTGCCCTTGCCTTTGCCCTTCGTCTGCTGCTGCTGTTGCTGGATGTGCTTGGCCTTGTCGCCAAACTTCTTCTCCCAGATTGCCTGGCGCGCGCGCTGCCCA
Organism: Trichothecium sympodiale; assembly: GCA_003012115.1. NCBI lineage: Eukaryota > Fungi > Ascomycota > Sordariomycetes > Hypocreales > Trichothecium > Trichothecium sympodiale. The sequence goes on from PXOB01000215.1 coordinate 54,090, forward strand.
CGGCGCTTTTTGGGCGGCGCCACCTCAATGTCGGACGCTTCCGACTCGGAGCCCGAGATGTAGCCCCCCATGAGGGAGGGTAAGAACGTCGTCTCGCCGGCCCGCGTCGGTTGCGGTTCCTTCCTCTCCCTAGCCTTATTCTTTTTTTCCTTCGTCGGGGGCGACGCCGAGCGCGAGACAGCGTCTTCTTCGACGTCGGCCTCTGAGCCCTCGGTTTCTTCTTCGGCCTCTGAGCCGGAGACGGAGATGTCGTCTAGGTTGACGGTTTCGCGCCCTCGGTATTTAGCCAGTAGGTCTTCGTCTAGCTCAGATTCTTCCTCGTCGGAGGAGCTGCCTAGGAGGTCGTCGTACTTTGATACATCTAGTTCCTCGTCTGCCTCCTCTCCACTGCGCTGATCGGCAACAGCAACACCGGGCACGTCCACATCGCTCCCGAATCCCTCAAAATCAGTGACCTCATCCTCCTCTTCTTCCTCGGCCACGTCCTGCTCCATCTCGACCTCTGCCTCGCTGTCGGTCTTCGCCTTCTTGGGTATCCGATCCGACGGCTGCTCCTCCTGTTCCTCGCGCTTCGACTTCTTCGACCGCTTCGCACCCTTCTCGGGGGCCGCCACGCCTAAGCTCGCACACACAGCGATGATCGCCCGGTCGATCGCCTGCTTGACGGGTTCTCTATTGTACAGCGCGCTGGTAACATTGTGTAGTGCTGCCCTTTCCTCTTCGGCAAGATCCGGCTTGGAGAGGCCGCGTCGAACCTCGTCGGGTAGATCGGTCGAGGCGGCGATGGACTTGACCTTCAACAGGCATGAGTAGAGGTGCGCGCGGGCTGTCTGGTGAAGATCCAAGTTCTATCCAGACTGGTAATCAGCTTCTACATCGCCCTCATACAGCCTGCGCACTGGGACAACAGAAAAAAAAAACTCACCTTTAGCACCGTAATCTCCCTTTCAAGCCTCTGCTTCTTCTCGGCCGTAGTCCCAGCTTCGTGCTGGCGCTTGCTCAACCGCTGGCGCTCGAAGCCCTTTGCGACCTTGAGCGCGCGAAAGACCTCATCGAGGTGTTTGGAGAGCTTGTCGTAAAAGCTCGGTTCCGAGTTGCGCTTCCGTTTCGGCATTGTGTGTGCGTAGGCTTTGCTGGTGACGATGCAAGTCAAAGTCGATCACAAAACTTTTGGTGGATCTACAGAGTATTGAGAGGTCGTGGGAATTGTGAGCGCACACTGTACGGAAGGAGGCCGAGCTGCCCGTGACATGCGTACAGAAACACAGTGCGAGCAAAGGATATCAGTGACCATGGTGGGGTGCAGCTGTAAGGCGCGGGGCGGAAAGACGCCGTTAACTACCCTACCTAGTAGTGCTAGGGTAATAGATGATGCAATTATTCACGCAGATATTTGTTCATGCTTTTTGAAACTCCAGAATTCATATAACACGCTCCTCTTCTCACAGCAGGTCGGGATTGAAAATGGCACCAGAAGGGTCGGGTAGCAGTGCCCTTGCGGCAGGCTCCCTGTTCAGTGTGAATGGCATGGTAGCATTGATCACTGGGGGAGGGTCAGGCATGTTCTCCGTGATGTAACAGGCATCAATCATGCTGACTTTGAATAGGCATCGGCCTCATGCTTGCCAAAGTCTTGGCTGAAAACGGAGCAGCAAAGGTTTACATCGCGGGTCGCAGAAAGGAGGTTCTAGAATCCGCCGCCGCTTCTATTGGCCCCAATGTGATCCCGATACAGTGTGATGTGACCTCAAAGTCAGACCTTCAAGCCACTGTCTCCTTTATCGAGAAAGACTCTGGGTATCTCAACCTGCTGGCTTGCAATTCTGGCATTGGGGGCCCCCAGGTCCCCCTCATCAAGCCGGAGACGACACTAGAGGAGTGGGCAACTGCCAACTTTGACGTAGATTTCAGCACATATGTCAATACTTTTACCATCAATGCCGTGTCCGTTTGGTATACTTCGATGGCGTGCCTCAAGCTACTAGATGCTGGGAACAAGAAGGGCAATTTGGAGCAGACCTCCCAAGTCATCGTCACCAGTTCAATTGCAAGCTTCAATAAGAAGGCTCCTGGAGGCTGGGCTTATGGCCAATCCAAAGCCGCTGCGACTCTCGCCATGAAGCAGCTGGCGATTGCCTTGCCCCAGTGGGGTCTTCGGTAAGTCCTCGTCCCTTGATCAAGAGGGAAGATGTCCGTGAATAGAATAGCTACTGACGAGCTGTTATTGATGCTGTAGGGCCAATTGCATTGCTCCCGGACGTAAGTATCTTCTTGTTACTCCTCTTCGGTTCAGATATTGACCAAGGTTTAATAGTTTTTCCGAGTGAGATGTCAGCCCCTATCGTCAAGCTGTATTCGGGAGATGCGGGGGAGCCCGGTGCTGTACCCGAGACAATGGTGCCAATGAAGCGTATGGGCGACGAGAAGGATATGGGCGGCACAATGCTCTACCTGGCCTCACGAGCTGGCGGCTACTGCAACGGGACGGTCATCGTCCTCGATGGGGGCCGGCTAGGAAACTTCCCTTCCGTTTTCTAGTGTGACCGGAGATGTGCCTATCGGGTTTTTCGTAAATATAGTCATCTACATATAGAAACTTTAGCGAATAGAAGGTTCATATGCGCCAAGCCTCGATAACGCACCAGTACCTCTCAAGTAACAACAGTCCATCGTTGTGCGCCATAATATGGCCCGCAACATGACTAGACCGGCTCGTTATCGTCAACATCAGCCGCGGGTAGCAACAACTCCTTATGGCCCCTGCTGAATAATCCCCAGGGGGTTCACGAGCCGCATTGCAATCTGATTTTAACGTCATTCAGAACTAGTAGCAGTCCATCCGATGTCGCTAACACGACGATTTGTTGAGCCTCAGCTAGCTTTTTTGGTGGGGGGGTTTCCGGCGTTGATTAAGACCGCTTACCGTGCTTTAAGTTGACCAGGGAGGGATGCAGCGATAACCGACCATTACCGAAACGACCAATGTTTTTTCCCGGAGTGCAACACGCGAGGCCTCAACAGATGTCTTTTGAGGGACCTCTGAAAACTTTTCAACAACAGGGCCGAATATGAATGACGTTGAGCCTCTGAGGGGTTTTGGGAGAAGAGGTAATTTGTGGGCGCATGAAGGTAGTCGCAGCCAAGATAGCAGCAACGGAGGTTTGCACCGAGCACCAGTAAAAACACTCTAGGCTTCGGTAGTTACCTAACCCAAGTGTTGCATTTCACAGCGTAATTTCAGACTCTGCACTCCGTACGTCGTCGTCAATGAGCTGTTGATCTCTAATACGATTGGATAATGCATCAATTTGCTCGGGTTGACCAAATCAATAGTGTGTGCAAATCTCAGATGAGCTCAAACAATCCATTTGCTCTTGGCTGGAAATGAAAAGGTATCATTTCTTACCAGGATAAACCGTTAAAGAAGGAACATAATAATTAACCAAGATGTCTATGAAAGCCCCTTTCCCGTCCATCATTGTTATACTAAGCGTGTTGCTACATGCTGGATTTTCCTACAAGTCCGGTATATTATATATCTGGCTGAGGGTCTCTAAGTGGATTCTTGCCGGTAACCGGATAGGGAGCTTGGACCACATGGGATGGGCCTTGTCTCAGATATCAGGGTAGCGTGGTGGAAGGTGTTATCGACGTCATCAAAGCTGTGAAGAAAGCAGGACTTTCGCGAGTCCAAGTTTCAGTGCAACTCTTACTCGCGAATTATCAGGCATTATGTCATTCACTCCGAGCATGACAGCGTGCTATAGACTTGATATCAAGCATCAATTCTTACCACAAGTACTACTACTAGCTTGGGCGTAGAATAACCGAGGATCTGAGACGGGCAAGAAAACAGAGTAAACAGGCAGGCTATTGACAGGCCCCGGAGTCACTGGCCCCGCGACTCCACCATGGCTTTCCCGGCTCCATTATGCAGGCCAGCGGATCGCCAGCTTCAACTGGGCTGGGGGCGACGTTCTGAAAGGCCCTCTTACAGAGACGATATTGCAAATTGAGCCAAGCCATCTTTATTTTCAAGCGATCCACTGTGCCTAGTTCCATCAAGAGGTAAAATCTGTTTTGCAAAGTAGGTTATGTTATGATATACGGAATATAGGGATTTAAAATCAACCTTGTTCTGTAGTAATGGCAAGTCGACTGCAAGCATCTGCAACTAACCCTCCAACTTTGCTTCGGATCTTTTTCGCTGTCGAGAATTGCATCAACAAAACGGGGAAAAAAAGATATTGATGCCGACACACTCCGAGCTTCGCACGAAAAGTAAATGCACAAAGCAATTCGCTTTGGTCATAAGATTCAATACCATTGGAGCGAAAGTCTAATGGTCCAGCCCTCCTTCCCCCCCCGTCAACCCCGCACGACATCTCTTGCAAGGTCGCGTCAGTGATGATACTTGACCTCATTGCGCGCGACGCCGCCAAATGGCAGGTACTCCCCAGCTAGATGCTTTCCCTGACTGTTGCTGTATTGGAGGGTGGGTGGTCGGTGGACGGCCGCCACTGGTACCCAAATGATCCCAAATCAGGGCGTTGGTGGTCTCATTGTAGGAAGAATAACACATGCCGTGCGCTTCCTACCTTTCACTTGAAGTCGCCTTATTCTCCGTCTTGCCCCCAGATTCTCCTCCAAGCTCGAACCTGTCTCCCTTCTCCTCATACTATTTGAAGCCCGTCGCCCTCCTGCTTCCGTGACCGACCCTAGGTTGTTGTTCAATTCCCCAACGTCTCTCTAACTTCGACCATTCAAACTTCACTCGTCTCTTACCATCTGCCAACGCGTCATAATTACCTCTATTCATCATAGTTCGAAGCCATCAAAGAGCTACCGCTCTCGGTCCAACGATTCCGTCGAACTTTCGCGGTTGAAACCCATTCCCTAGATCCCATTCTCTCCAACTTGCCTCCCACCACCTCGACCCCGCAAAGCCACGATTCTCTCTGCTTGGTTACGCATTGAAGATCCCGAATTCCACACAAACCCCAATTCAAAACTCCGTCAGTTTTGACTTGATTTTTATACAATCCTTCAGCATTGTGCTTATCATCTGGTGAGTTCACACATATCTCCCCTCTTACTTGATCATGGCATGTCATCCACCTCCCGTCGTCGTCGTCGTTTCGTCTCCACCTCATGACGGCCGCCCCTCTCACCACCCCCCACTGCCGTGCATCACCTCTCCCAAACGACCCGCCTCCAGAGTCCACCCTACACTTCCCGATAAGACCCCACTGGCACGACATATCATAGCCGTTGAGCTTCATTGAGAGCCGAACTGTTCGAATGCCGCGGATATGCCTTCGGATACATGACTTCGGATTTGTCTTTCTCCTAGGGCCCTAGTGTCTGTATCCGAGCTATACCATGGAAGCGATACAGTTATCGCCGAGATGAGGAGCGTTAGCAACCGCGAGGTTGAAGATGTTACTACAAACATGGCACTGTGTCTTATTCCTAGAGCTTTGCTAACGAGAATCAAACCAATAGAGATAAGCATAAAGTAGCTCAGAGCCGCTAGACGGACGAGAAAATCTCCTCGAACTTCTATAAATTAGATACTCCCCGCTCCTCCAAATCATCTACATCAAAATGACTCTCAGACAAGCCGCCGAGTCAGTTCGAAACAAGACTGCCGAGGCAATGAATGCTGCAAAGGCGGACACGGCCGCCATCACCAACGGCGTGCTGCATAACCCCCTGATGAAGGCTGCCCTGCCGTTCATCAACGGTGGTATCAGTGGCATGGTCGCTACCACTGTCATTCAGCCTGTCGACATGGTAAAGGTCCGCATTCAACTGGCTGGTGAGGGTACCTCTGGTGGCCCCAGACCCAGCCCCCTTTCCGTTACTCGGCAGATCATTGCCAGCGGCAAGGTCCTCGATCTATACACGGGTCTGTCAGCCGGTCTTCTGCGCCAGGCTGTCTACACTACCGCCCGCTTGGGCTGCTTCGATACATTCATGGGTAGATTGACCCAGCGAGCCAAGGAGCAGGGCCGGCAAGTCGGGTTCTCTGAACGTGCCACCGCTGGTCTGGCTGCTGGCGGTCTGGCTGCTATGATTGGCAACCCTGCAGATCTCGCTCTCATCCGAATGCAGAGTGACGGCTTGAAGCCCCTTGCTCAGCGAAAGAACTACAAGTCCGTCATCGACGCCCTTGGAGGCATTGCCAAGAATGAAGGCATCAGTGCTCTCTGGGCTGGTGCCCTCCCCACCATTGCCCGTGCAATGGCTCTCAACTTTGGCCAGCTCGCCTTCTTCAGCGAGGCCAAGGTCCAGCTCAAGAAAAACACCGACCTCTCCGCCCGAGCCCAAACGCTCACGGCTAGCGGCATCGCCGGGTTCTTCGCCTCCTTCTTTAGCTTGCCGTTCGACTTCGTCAAGACACGCCTACAGAAGCAGCAGAGGGGTCCCGATGGCAAGCTACCCTACCGCGGCATGATTGACTGCTTCAGCAAGGTCGCCAAGCAGGAGGGTATCATGAGGTTCTACCGTGGTTTCGGAACTTACTACGTCCGCATTGCTCCCCATGCGTAAGTACTAACATTCACTCATCGTCTGCAGGCCATATAGCTAACCATATGTAGCATGGTAACCCTCATCGTTGCCGACTACCTCGGATGGTTGACGAAATAGATATGATGTCTATGAATCAATACAATATAGGGAGGAGTCCGGTGTGGTTTGCGAGGGGCGTTTGCCGGTGTTTGGTGCAATATTCTTAAGGGTAACTCTGCTAGTATACCATACCTTTTTGTTGTGTCTTTGCAGCCTCATGTAGGCGTTTTCATAGGCTTATATACATCTTACGATGCACACTTTTGATTTACAAACATACATACTTGCGCAAGGTGACTGCGTGCTCGACTGCTCACTCAAGTATCACACCAACCCTAGTCATCAACGTGTATCACATCACTCACATCATTTTGCAAAATGCTGCCCATTACTTGATATATCTTGTAAGCGGATGCATCTTTATAGAATCAACGTAGATTACACACTAATGCTCAATTAACCCAGGGCGCCAGGTTCAGGTTCTTAATCAGCCATCATGTCGGCTTCTATAACAATCGTGTACAGATTTACCCGACTTGATTAACTTGGCTTGGTGAGTTTTGCTTTGGAAAACAACGCAACTTTTAATGGCTTCAAGGTGATGTTTTGTTTCATCAACCTATAGAGTGAACTTGAGGCATCACATATCAATGGTTGCTGCGCAACTGATCAGTGCACAAGGGACGTACGACCCGAGGTTTTTTTTTCCAAGGGAAGATGTATTCGTAGTTTTTACACTAGATTCTTATGCCAATTTATTTTATTACTTGTGCATGCATTCTCATGTACTCTTAACGCTCTCATGAACGCCCTTTGCTCGACGTGAAATAGCCTTACCCGGACCGTTGACGACGAAAGGCTTATGCGATTGTTTTAAATTAGCTTGATTGAACCAACTTTCAAGTAAGCTTCAAACTGGTTTTACAAAAGGGAACGTTTAAACCCAATACGCAAAAACCACCCGCCCAAGATTTCCGGTTGGGTTGTACTTGCCCACCGTTGGTTCAGGTGGGATAGATGACCCTCAGCAACGGTTCACCCTTTTGAAAGACATGGCCAAAACCTGCAAGATGAACGGTAGCTAAACGAAACATGTTCGAGACAGGCTGCGGAGTGGTAGCTAGCATATCGTCTGCATGACAAAATTCTCACGTATTCTCAATTTACCCTCCTTCCCCCCCCCCCTTTTTTATATATATATATATATATATATATATTTCAATTCCATTTAGGATGGGGGTTAGGAACCTGTGACGGTCTAGATACTGAAACTATTCATCAGAACCGTCTTTGACAATGTCCCAACACTTTGCTAGAATAGTAATAATACCATGATGATGACAATAATAACAATGTAAGTGGCTCGATTGTGTATCGCAAGGCTGAAGGCTCGGATTGTGTTATAAGATGACTGGACCTTTATGGCTTTGTGCTTACTGCATCGGAAACCCGAAAAAAATAAAAAAATAATAACTTCAGATTACGAGCATATATCCACAGGCAGATTTAATTATTTTGTCCTTGCATCTGGATGGAGTAAGTGAAAATGAGAAAAGAAAAGGGGGCTTTATAACGGAGGAAGGAAGGATTGAAGCGTACGGAGTACCTGCTGCAGAGGAGGACCAAACCGCAACACGTGGGGACATCGTGGCGCTTAACTCTATCCTACTGACACACATTGAGGATTTGGCACGCACGCACGCACCAATGTTTCAGCGAGCGGGTAAGGGTTAGGAAAAAGAGCTTTCGACTAGTGAAAAGGCCCCAGTACGGAGTTGTACTCTGTAATAGTGCATGCATACGGAGTACGGAGTACCTACATACCTACAACTTATTGGTTCAGGGGTTCCGGAATCAGGCCCAAAGGCTGGATCATCGGCTTTTGAACATTTTTTTTCTCTCTTCTTTTTCATACATGTACTGAGTATGCTGTGCATATAAACTCCGTACCCGTCCGTACAAGTACTCGGTGCTACTCCGTACCTAGTACTCCCGTACTAGAGAAGCGAAATGACGGGTGTCGCGTGTTAGAGATTCAGCCGCACGGCGCGCCGCGACTCGCCATCCTCCCCCCCAGTCAGTCCTTTTTGGCGGTGCTGACTATTTCGACAAGGCAATCGTCTATTTCGACAAGCGTTAGTCCTCTTTCGGAAGGCGGTAAAAGTCGGCAATAAAAAAGCCTAAGAAGGTATAGCTACTAAGGGAGCTTGACGAGTCGAAGGCATCACCAAGGCCGCCGTCAACGCCTTAAGCAGCGCAGCAGCCGGCCGTGGCCTCAATCAACGCGAGCAGCGCAGCCACGCAGCAGCCGTGGCCTTAATTAGTACGAAGCCGTGGCCTCAATTAACGCGGCAGCTGTAGCCTCAAGCAGCGCAGCTTCAAGCAGCGCAGCAGCCGTGGCCTCGAGCAACGCGAGCAACCTCTATCGGTATAACGCTTTAACGTAGACGCGACCGTGGTTGTTGACTGAATGGGTCCTTATACAAATTTAGTGGAGAGCGTTTCCGGAATAGGACTACGGCTTGTCGAAATAGACGATTGCCTTGTCGAAATAGTCAGCACCCTTTTTGGCCCCCTAGCCCCCAAATCCCCCCCCTCACCAGTTCGGGGCAACATTACCCATAATTCATCTCCGGGTTCCGAATCACCGTGTTCAAGCCGGCTAATTGGGGACCGGGGGAAGGAGGAGGAGAAGATGAGGACTTTGTGATCGTATGTTGGAGTGTGCGCTTTTTTGTTTTTCTATTTTCAGCTGTTTGGTCAAAGCTCTCCGCTTGGGTTTTAACGTGTTGCAATGTTGGCTAAATTCAAATGCCCTGATGATCCCAACATGCTAAGAATAAAACAGGATGTTTTTGTGCTTTGACCATGGCGCAAGAACCGCGGGAAGGATCTTGAGGAAGAGGGAGAGAGGGAGGGGGGAGGAGAGGAGAAAGAGGGGCCGAGGAAGAAAGAGGAAAGAAGTGGGATTTACGGAGGTTCAATTAACCCCCCTGAATATCCTTCATCCGAACAGCCAAAACCGCGTTTGCACATGTACGGAGTACTCCGTACGGAGTACTTGTACATAGAGGGCGTCATTAGCTGTACATATAATTCTTGTCCCGTTGGCCGGCCAAGACCCATCGCGGGCAAAGGAGGAACATTGAGCGAATGGGGGGGATCACGGAGGAGGAGAAGGAGTAGGAATTGTGTTTGGGGTCAAGAGCAAAGATTGCTCGTTTTCTTTGAATTCTTTCTAACGCTTTCGCTTCTATCAAGCTCCCTGTTGTTGTATGTGTTGTGTGTGCTGTATAAAGTTCAATGGACTGTGCCCATGCCGTGTTGTTATGCCAAGTCTATATGACCAAAAATATTTCACTGTAAACGGTACTCTTAAGAGAATCCCATCCGTTCCCATCTCATGCGTCGTGAGACCCAAAGTGTCAACAAAATGTATACTTGGAGAAAGAACTCCAACCTCTAAAGAAACCAGGAAGAAGAAGAGGAAAAAGAAGAGAGAAAAAAGCCGACCCAGACCGTAGTCTGCTGGCATATACAAATGCCGAAATGTAGTTGTAAAACAGTAATATATGCATTTCTTTTCCGTTATGACAACCCGACCAGGTTACCGAAAAAAAACGCCAATGGCAAAAAACCTGTGCCCACAAAAGATTGGGAAACGATGCCCTCAGTGCCCCACCACACCGGATTTGCTTGAAACGAAGGTAGAGAACAATATGGGGAAGAAAAGTAACAGGTAAACCACCAATGCCCTATATGTCTATGTCGAAGAGGAGGCAAGTATATGTTTTGAATAAAGAGGTAGAAAAAAAAAAAGAAATGATATGATGTAGAGACCAGCCTTAAAACAAGCATGGCCATCCGGCATTGTATGCCAGCAACCGCACGTGGCGTTTTATCATCCATCAGGGCCGTCCCAAATAAAGGAAATAGAAAAAAGAAATAAAAGCAACGTCTTCGTCGCATCGTGCCGCGGGCTTGATACCACACGGCCAGAAAACAAGAACTCCAGAGCGCCAGTCCAAATGTCATGTCCATCATTGTTTCAGTCCGTTAAATTTCCCAGAAGTTGCCCATTGTGTTGGGGCCAAGGGGATCTGGGCTCTCATCAATCAGGCCTTCGTGGTAATTCGGCATCCAGAATGCGGGATCCTCCTCAACCATTGACATGTTGTTAGCTGGTACGGGGTTTTGCTCTGGGTTCTTGTAAAAGCTATCGTAATCGATGCTGCTTAGGTCGGCGGCGTTGTTGTTAATCATGTTGGGCCGCATATAGTTGGTGGTGTTGTAGGCCTCAGATTCGCCGCCAGGCATAAAATCCTCCACCTCGGAGACGTCACCGGAAGTGGAGGTGGTGTTGGCAAGATTGGGGACGTGCTCAGAGCTGCTAAAGTCCGCGTAGCTGCTGAACGTAGGGGCACCCGACTGGCCGTAGGTGGCAGGGAACTCGTAGGCGTTCCAGTCCACCGAGGCGGCGCTCAGTCCAGCACTGTAGATGGGAGCCTCCTGATCAGGCGAGAAGCCAGCGCCAAATAGGTCAAAGGAACCATTGGCCATGTATGCAGGATACTCAATTCGCGAAAGGTCCAGCGGAGGGACGGTGCCACTCATGTGCTGAAACCCCGTACCGGACATGAGAGGAGACGTAGCCTCCGACTTGACACGTCTCTGGCCGCCCATGGCTTGCCTCACGCGGGCCTCGGCGATGGATTCCGAACCCATGCTCGTGGCGCTGTTGGCCGAGTTGACTCGGTTGAGCTGGTAAGGACCGACCTTGCTTGATGTACGGTTCTTGGACGACGGTTTGCGATTTCCATTGGCGTCGAAGGAAAGCATCGAATCGGAGTGAATGGTAGCTGCTCGGCGGCGGCGAGTAGCAAGCTTGGGGCGCGCCATACCTGCCTTGTTACGGGCATCGCCTTCGGAATCCGATTCAGGGACAGGATCAAGGGTCGGCTGCATCTCCTTCTTGTGGGCGCAGGAGCAGCGGCCGCCGTGGTTGCAGCAGCAAGTTTCTGTTGTGGCAGACAACGGTCAGATACGATACCGGAGCTGGCTCTATACTTGATTCCACTTACCACTATGACCGTCGACGACAGGCTGCAAGTGCTGGCATTTGCTCGTCTTTTCACCGCAATCACACTTGACGTGGGCAGAGCGAGACTTGCGCATAGCACGGCAATGCTGACATTGCGAAACCGGCCGGCCCTTCTTGTTGATATGCTGAAGTGGACGATCTGAGCAAGAGATGTACAGTCAGCATTTGAAAAAGAAAGAAAGAAAGAAAAAAGTAACAACTCCTGACGAAGAGACAATTGCAGAATTGCCCAATGGAAAAACCACAATGACATCGTCATATCTCTGTTATCTCGGGAGGGTGATGTCACTGACCTGAATGCTGGCAATTGCTAACGCGGTGGCCGCGCACGCAGGCCTCGCAGGCCCATTTCTCGCCGTCGATAATCATTTTGGAATAAATGAAAAACCTAAAAAAAGGTCGAGGTTTAAAGCGGGAGACTGTCGCAGCTCCAAACGCTTTGCGCCTTTGGTAAGAGTGTGTAAAGTAATTTCTAAAAAAATAAGAAAAAAAGATGTGGGAAATCGATGCCGATTACGACTGATCAAAGTCGCAGCAGTAAAACGTAATTCCGTCCGGGTGGGCGGCCAAAAAAGTAGGTCCAGTAGAATCGAGTAGAATTGAGTCGTGAAGGCGAGACCGAGAACAGCTCCGGCTGATTTCCTGCGGCACACACGATGGTGGATTTGGGTCAATCTCGGCGCAGGTCAAGCTTGTCCTGCGGCGTCGGATGGATGTATCGGAAAAAGGTGGGAGGATTGCTTGGCCGGTATCATATGACCCGATAAGCTGATGGACAAGTCTTAAAAAAAAATCCGTTTCTTCTTCTTTGCTTTCCCTTCTTTTCTTTTCTTCTATTTTGATTCAATTCTGCATCAGAATCGGCATCAACTTTCCAGGTGTGAAGTGAATGTGACACTTTGCCGGTTGCGACCTGGAACTGGAAGGGGAATGTTCGAGTTTCGGCTTCGGGGATTGGTGGAGAAGCCGGGTTATATCCTTGGTGGTGGCCGACGTAGTGGTAGTGGTGGGATGGATTTATGAATCGCCCACAGCAGAGAGTCCTGATATGTGTGGTGTGAAGTTGTTGTATAAAAAGGAGAGCAGAGGGGAAATTCTGCTTCTTTAGAACCTGGGGAGCTTTGCGAATAACACCGGAATAATAACCGGGCGGTTGGCCCTTGTCGGATCGGTGACTGGCAAAGCAGGAAGCGATACCAATATTATTGATTTAAGTGCCTAGTCCGAGCTAGACGCTACTGCCGCCAATGGTTGCGGTTGCGGTTGTCGGCGCTAGGAAAAAGAATTCAACGAGGCGTTGTCGTTGAAGAGAATCCGAGAGGGTTTGGGCTTGGACTTTCTAGTGTCCTCGAGCTACTACAAAGGGCCTAATGTAGTAATCCAGCTGATGTTCGATTTTGTAACCAACAGGTTTAGGTTCGGTTGGTTGCTTGGCCGTCTGTTCAGAGGGCACACCGGAGAAAGAAAATTCCCCAAAGCAAAGGAGCAAACAAGCAAGACGAGTGGAGAGTGGAGAGTGTCAATATCCGGAGAAAGAAGAACAAGATCAAGAAGAAGGAGAAGAGAGGAAGGGGAGACGTGCACGGATGGAGGTGGGTTGGTCGTGGGATTTATCACTACAGCTTGAACTAGTCGTCTGGATGCACAGATGACGCCGGGACGGCGTTGCGAGGACCAGACTGTCTATCCGTAAACGCTGTCTGCCCGTAGCAGAAAGTACGAAGTACTTTGGAGCACCTTTCAGGCATGGAACGCCTATTGCCCAGATGAGTAAGGCAGGGTATGGACGTGGAGGCGCACAGGACAGGTCAACTTCTTACGAGCTAGGGTGCGGCTGGGCAAAAAAACACCTGCTCACCAAAGTCAGTGAACAAGGATAATCATCACCTCACCCAAGTGCGGACCAGGGCTTGCTGCAGGAAAGCACCTTGGCTTTTGCCAGTGACATGTCGACCATTGGATGACTTGCCTTGGGGTGGAGCCCCGGCCTCGGTCATGAATGACGGACGACCTGTGGGATCGTCCAAGAGTGGGATGCTGCAGGGTTCTAAAAGAGCGAACGGCTAGAGGTTAGTTGTAGATGGGGGGCGCTTCCCACCCACAGCGACATCGTACCGTACTCCGTACGTACGTGGACTAGCTGGTCAGGGCTTTCTCAAACGGTAGACAGACGATACCGTTGATAGCAGGTAGCAATGCCTGCACGCTCGCCCTTTGGCACCGAACTTACGGTCGTCGCACTTCTTTAGCTGCGGCTGGGCAATGACTTCAAGCTTGTTGCCCGACTTCCCCTTAAAAATGCAGTGCCAGCCTTTCGTAAAGGCAACGAAGGCATCGGTGTCAAGGCCCAGCTCAAAATAGTAGAGAGCCACGAGCCAGATGCTGGGTCAAGTCAGGCCTACATACGGAGTACTACACCACCAGATCCAGATTGGCGCCATAGGGAATTGGAGGGGACAGCAGGTGTCTAGGGCGAGAGATCCATCTATCCGTGCGAGTGATGGCTCTTGATTCGTATTATTTGCTCCTGTCGCGCTTGGCTTTTCTGTCGGGGGTACGGCCTGCGGCTACAGCGGCGGCACAGCGGGTTTGAACCCATATTGCGATGGAGCCCAGCTTCGACGGCGTAAACTCGCTAGGTACGGAGTACAGAGCATTACTGCTTGCTCCTAGGACTCTTGATGCTGCAGACCAAAAGCAATCGGCCGTTTCTGCTTGAGCCATCCCATCAGCGTTTCCCCATTAATCCACGAGCAGAGCCGCCGAAGCTGGGGCCAGCAAAGATTACCTACATGTGTACTCCGTACTCCGTATGTATGGATCCCTCGCCCCTAGCAACAGACTCGGACTCCCGCAACGTAGGTAACTCCCCGCAGGCAGACAGTGGAGGGGTACCTCGGTGGAGGTGAGGCCTTGGCGCCGCTATCATCACGGCACCAGCCAATGCTGCTCCTCCAGGAACCCAAGCCCTGCTTGCCGACAAGCGGCCATCTGAACCGATATCTGATTTATCCGATTTTAGCACTATTTCTCAAAGAAAGACAATGAAGTCATGGCATAATCGTTACACAACCAAAACGAACCAACGCACGTTGGTTGCGAAGCGAAACCACCTTGTTGCGTGCCTGTGTGTATGTGTGTATATGTGTAGGTATGTGTGGTGTGTCTTGGACGTGATCCGTTCCGCGTCTGTCTACACCGAAAGGCTGAAACAGATGGCACAGCCTCGTCTCGTGTGTCCGTCAATCGGAGATAGGCGCCACTGGGCTAAAGGGCAGGTGTTGCTATGTTCGCTCGACGGGATGGAAAAAGGAAAAGTTTTTCACTTGCATAATCTACCAACCATTGGAAGTGCCCAAGGTAACTGCCCGCATCCGTTGCCGACCGATGGTGGGATGGAGGGGGGGACCACCTGCGAACCGCCTGTCGTGCTACAGTGTCCGAACTGCAACGCTTATTCGCCCAGCGGGCAGATCCCGACCTAAGGTGACCAGCCACGGCACTAGCGATCACTTTAATGCTAGGGACTCCGTAGTCGTAAACTGCTGCTAAAGACGCCATCGCGCACCACAAGATTGATTAAAGGTGTTACTCCTGCTGTTATGAGTGGTCAAGCAGTAATGATCTTTGCAGGAAATGACAAACGACAAGGGATTCTTTAGATTGTGGCTGCCGTCGGTCCCATTAGAAGTGATCATTTGGATGGAATCAAGTATTGCTACTCCTTACCTCTACAGCAGGTGCATCTCGGCCGCTCTCCATCTCTCTTTCCCATACTTCGAAACCGCTAGCAGTACAGGTACTCCGTACAAGTACGTTCGCGCTGGAAAGAACAACCTTGCTTGCTGTTAGCCCCCTTTATCCATTCCACGCGGGCTATCTATCCATACATACTACAAGTATACATACATATTGTGGATGCGTCAAAGAGCAAAGAGACTCGGAAGATAGCAGGAGCAGGGCACTGTGGCCTTGCACCTACCGTAAACACGAATTGTGCATGCTGCGGCAACTGCGCTGCAAAACGCATTCTCCGGGCACGGGAAAGTCGTAATGCATTTGCACATGTTGGTTGAAATGCTAGCGTGGAACTGGGGCTGTTGTGCAGCTGCCAACAATGGGGTGACACAAATCTCAAATCAGCATCCTGGGATCACCGTCCTTTCCAGACACGGGATTGCACACTTTCTTTCGACGCACATCTTTAGTAAAAATCAAGCTAACCATTGGCAACCCTGTCCAGATGCACACACAAGACAAAAACGACATCATCGTGCTTCCGCTCACCTTGCCGTCCATCGTCTTTCCTCGGGCCTTCTTCGCCACAGTCTCTCGACACCAGGGCTGGCTCGCCAAAGGAAGCATGTCATGTTGAACTGCTCCGTAGGCTCTCCTCACATCTGATATCCTACTGGTCTTTCACTTAAAGAGCGGTGACGGCACGCATGACACACGAAAAAAGCTGTCATGTCAAAAGCACCACCTGGCCCTGACTTTGCTGGAAACTATATGTAAGAATTGTCATGACTACGGAGAAGTTGGTGTTGATCTTGGGGTGAATTTGGGTCAGGCTCACCACGCTCACTAGAAGCCCACTCGCTTCTGTCGCCTTTCCTCTTCTGATCTTCGGCCCGTGGGAGAAGCGCACAAGGTCGGAGTACCCCGGAGACTCCCACAAGGCATCCATTTCTGACCCTAGCATTTTAGTGATGGCGCTGCAACGCTACGACCACTAGACCTTGGCTCAGGGGAGCCTTTTCCTCACTACCAGACCACTTGAAACAAGCTGACTGGCAGCTTGTGCGAAACGGCCGGCCTTCTACCGCCGATGGAGAGGGCCTTGCATCGTGGTCTCCTCAGCTTGGACGCATGGTTTTTCCTTGGCGCCTCACGGTCATTCGCGGCAAGACCATCATAGACCGACCTCGACGCCTGCTGGGTTATTAACAACAGGGCTCAATTCGCACCAATACCTGTAGCTCACCATCCATGGTCTTTGAACACTGTAACTCGAGAACGTTACTCCATTGCTTCTGCGCAGAGGTCTCTCAATATGGCTAAACCTAATGCTACGTCACTGAAGGAATCGACGGCACTTGCAACAGCCCCTGCAACAGCCTGCCGCTCCCTGACAGCCTCCAGCCCAGCTTAGCCGTACTCCGTATACAAGTTGGTATTTCGGCAACACTATTCTCAGCCTAGGTATTATGTAGACTCCGCTATTTTACCTTTCACTCTGGCTCTGCATCCTGAATCGGATGCAGGGAATTAAGAAACAGATGGAAGTCACGATCAGTACTGACAACGTGGCAGCAATGCTGTCCAGAGGAGTTCATCACTTCAGCTCGCTACAAAAGGATTCAAAATGGTCAAAGCAATGACGGCATCAAAGTCTTGGCTCTCATACCCGAAATTCCCCATGCAGCAAGGTCCCTTTGGTGCCAATGCCAAAACTAAGCGCCAGCAAACACCATGCATAGGTTGGACCTGTTGACTCGGAGTTCCAACTTCAAAGGTGCAAGTGGCCTTCCGGTCATCTGCCCTATTAGGAGGTGCCACACGGGACGATCACCATTCAACCTTCAGCAACATCTTGTGCAAGCACGCGGTTCCAAAATCTTACTAACACAAAACGCCATTGTCATATAAATTTTCATCGCTGATGCAGCCTCGCATATGTACCTGTGCTTGTCCCAGATGAAAGAATACCTGGGACCCTTGTGACGGGAATAGTACATACGGAATACAGTGGGAAGATTCATTTAGCGGCACCAAATCCTAGATCGTTGAGGTCCCTTTTCAAGATCGTTTCTCCGTACTCCGTACGGAATAGATCTTTAGCATCAGGCAGATGAATTAACGGGAGGCCCACTTCTCCGTATACTGATCGTCTCCTGGCTATCTTCATCTCGTTTGACCTCTTGCGGTGTCTTGGCTCAAAACTACCAGTCTAAGCCAACGACTTTCGCGTCAAGGGAAGGGAAAGCCAAGTAGCTCATACGCCGGTGCATAGGACCTTTACAAGTATGTTGTGGACGAGCCCCATGGCTCACCAACTGCTCCGTACGGAGTAGTTATGCTACGAACAGACAGGCCTGGGGAAACGGTACGAGTGCGTTAAGAGGTTGCGTCTATCACGTCTTGGCAGATATCTACCCGGGCTCTCTCGTTGCAGTGAGGGGAGATTCATCAAGGGTATCTTGGGCGAGTCAGAATATTCGAACACTTTTGCCAGCGGTGAGGCCCAGCCTACTTCGATACTGGACCTGCATCGTCAGGAATATCCGGCTCAGTGCCCGTATTCGGCATTCGAATGACCAATGTGAAATATGCACACCCGTCGGGCCAACAAGCCAAGGCTCATGGGACGAGGTCTCCTGCATAAGTTTTCTAGAAGCCCTTTGAGCAAGATCCTGGCTTGCGCGGATGTTGGGATTGGTCAATTCTGACATGTCTGTGGCGGCTAAATGTAGCATCTGGTCTTTTCATGGGTATATTCAGTCTCCACCGATCTCGTGAAGAATATAAAGCGTTTTATACGCTCGCAAAACGCTACGTGACTGGATTTTTTTTATATGATCCGATCAGGCCAACTAACAGGCTTGGAGGAGCAATTGTTGATTGACAAGTTGCATATCCCCCCTCGGCTTGACGAAGTACATACATATTTGTTAGGTCTTCCCTGCAACGAAGAAAGTGCCGTCTAACGTCTCCGCCATGATTTAGAAGGATTCAAAAGACCATCAAGCTTTTGCCCATTTGTCAATGGACGGAGAAGGCTAATAGAGCTTAGCCCAGGACGAACCTGGTTCTGCTTGTCAGCCTGCGTGCTTGCATGCCATTTTTTGCCAGGAAGCGGCTGGACTTGGCCCGTGTCAGCAATTGACCTGTCGAGTTGCGCAAGTCGCGGGCATTGCTTACGCGTGAGCTATCAGATCTTTCCATCCTTGGAAGCATATGCATCACTCTAAGCCCGTACCCGTCTTCAGGCCATTGAAGGAAGGGCATGTTCACAGTCATTTATTTGACACTATCGAATAATGTTGGGAGATTTCTTGATGTTTCCCATAGAGAGAGAGAGACTGTCCCTTCACATCGGTGATGCTATGGCAATCAAAGAAGCGGAAGTCGGTGGTAGATGACGCCTCCGCTTCCGCCTCCGCCTCCGCCTCAGCCATGCACTCCCCCCTCTACTCCGTACCACACATGAGGTTTAGTTTAGTAAAGGCTAATAAGGAACAGAGGGGCGACCGAGCGTGCTGAAAAAAAGGTGTGTCTGCTTCACCGCCGAGATGCAGCGCACAGGATAATTCAACGGACCGACAACATGATAAGTCACGATGGCTAGAAAAAGTTTTCACTGGCTGATTGAAGAGCTCGAGCTTTTTTGTGGAACCTATTACTGTAGGTACGGAGTACGGAGTATTAGATAGCTGTGTATTGCTTATCGCGCTATCAATCAGCTTCCAAATCAGAAATCAGACAAATACTCGGCGGCAACGGCTGGCCCCGCATTTCTCACCTTTTTTGACATTGGGTTTGTCAAGAAATATTTTTCCTCCCTCCATCTCGCGCGCACCGAACCGATACACCCCAAAATCTTCCTTCCACCATAGCAAAACTGGCGGCCACTACCATTCCTCAGATTCGCCGGACCAGCGTCCAAAGGAGATATCTCGGTCTCGTGACTATTAGTGGTCCGGCCAAGATTGGTGTCGCCAGCGGCGGCAGCCCCGAAATTTTGGTCTCACGGCCTCACACACCCTCAAGAGGCCGGCCCTTCATGGCGCGTTTTACGTGGCGGTCACGAGGATCATCACGTTGGCATTAAACATGAATCTATCACGATGCAAAGCTCCAGCGCTTTGGTCGTTGGGCGCTTTGCTGTTCCTGACCGCCTCGTCGAGGAATTGCATCTTGCGCTTCACCATGGTTGAGTCAAACTCTCAACCCTTTCTTTACTTTTTTGCCCAAGTGGCTTCTTCACCTAGGCGCTTGAGCGGAGACGCAGACACTTGCCGTGCACGCGATATCGGGCACGGTCGCTCACCGCGACTATGACGATGCTTTGACAAGTGTCAAAGACAGAGAGAGACCATCATGGAACCACGGGAGAGCGAGCTTCACAAGCTAGCTAGCAGCAGGTGTCAGAGGAAGAAAGCTAACACTGCCTCTCTGGACCCCTTCAGGGTCGCTTACGAAGGGAGCACACATATTCTGGGTTTAGTACCTCGCAGAAGCTCATCGACGCTAAGATCTGAGCTGCAGCTTCCTTCGCTAACGTGACGAGCTGCAAACAAACGACTGCATCCGTGACACCTTTTTTTTTGCCAGAACATACACCGTTTCTACGGTCGTATATCGACATCTATGACTTTCCCATAGTCTTGGATGTTTTCGCACTGGCATAGAATAATGTTTCCTTTTTTTTGGATCCTCGTTGCTGGGCACCCGGCTTATAGATGTCGTCTTGATCATCTTGGACAAGCCGGGAATCAGCTGTAGGCACATATTCTTCCCCTCGACAACCATGACGTAGACCATCCGTTTTCCCCTTTTGTAAAGCGACTTCTTTGGCGATCTCGGCAAATCAAAGATTGGGTTGTCACATTGTCGCCCAACAACAAGTCAGCATGGGTCTCGACCATTCCTACTAGTAGTCCTCTTTTTTTTTTTTCCTCCTCCAAGATACCCCATTTCCATAGGAGCATCACCAGACAGCTTTTGGGCATCACTCATTGGATCCGCACCAACGGCCCTGCTGCTGCCCCCCACGTTTCGGCCGCTGGACTACTTTTTTTTCCCCCTAATTTTACTCCGTATTGAGCATGGAAGTAATAGGTACTGCTAGTTCTTAGTACCCTCTCTACTACCCCTCCAACGTGACCAACCTCTCTCTCAAGTTTCCCAAGATTCCCAAGCTTCAGGCATGGTGTGGGCTTTTTCGGCAGCTGCTGTGTGGCTGACCTATTACTTCATACTGCAGAAACGAATATGGAGCTAGTGCAAGGTCTCGGCTCAAGCGGGAAACGCTTACAAAATATTAAGAATCTTCCAGGAAGATTTTATGATTAGTGGGAAAAGGGCTTTTTTCTTTCTTTCTGCATTTTTCTTGCCAAGATTTGATTGTCGTCAGAGAGAGGGGGGGGAGAGAGGGGGGGGAGGAGGGAGGAGGGGAAGACAGCGGCTTTGTTTCATCGAATAATGAGAAAGGCTACCCGGGAAAAAGACGTTGCAAAAAAGTCCGGGGACACCCGCAACAAGACCACAAGACCATCACGGGGTAATAGAGAGAGGTTGGCCCCCCTCACACTCCCCTCCGACAGCATGAATCCGACCCGGTCATTTTGTTACCGGGTCTTGTAGATAAGAACGGAAGAAAAACCGGCAACTGTTTCCTCGTGCCCTTCCCGGGTCTTGCTTGGGGTTTCCATTTGTCGTTGGCTTGGCTTGTGACAATCTTAGGTCGCTTTAATCTAAACCTGGAAGGAAAGTCCTTGACATAGTAGTTAAAACTGGCCAAGCCTCCTTCGTTTCTTTCTGCTACTTGTGTGTGTGTGTGTGTGTGTGCCAAAACATTGAGCGATGTGACGGCAGGTGTGGCGACTACCGTCCCACTGGTACAGATTTTGCATAGCTATGGAGTAGAGAGTATAGTAGAGAGAATGGTATGTGTTTTTTTTTTCTTTCCTCGTCCCGTCATGTTCAAACATGAGATCCCACCTTGGGACGTTGATCTAAGAACACGTGAACTATAGACTGCAACGTCACGTAGGTGATTTTATGCGGAATGACCGCCCACCCTAACATCTGCTTCACGTGCCATGTAGGATGGAGCCAACGGTTATGGCTATGTTGTTGTGCCCTTGGTGTCGGTGAGAGTAGGCCTCACCGCTGGAGACTACAATATTTTCGATTGAGAACTCGGGAGGGAGGAGACGGACGGGAAGTGGCAAAATCAGACGTCAAGAACAGTTTTTGGTGTCATCTATTACATTATAGTGATTGGTATTGTACAGTTCGCGAGAGTGGCGAATGAGTTGTGATGCTGTGGCCTCCTTTTTTTTCGGGTCATGATGCATAAAGTAGTTTCCTGAACCCCCCGTTCTCGAGGTCCAGGTAATAATATATGTAGCTTTCTTCCAAAAGGATGACAGAAACAGCATCACCCTTAGGGCACAAGGTGGTTTCGCACCATTAGACAGCCCTTCCATTACATGATATCCAGGTATCCGAGAGACAGTGAGGGCTCGATCTGCGGGACCTCGGCGGCGTCAAACTCGCCATCGCCTCCACTAGCGGTGGCCAAGTTTGCCAGTTGCTGGAGGCTTTGGTTCGTTCCGTCCCCGGAAGAGAGGTGAACATGGGAGCCGATTTTATCCCTAATGACGTCCCAAGTAGCCCCGGCCCTAACGAGGATGTCCTTGGCCAGCTGGCTTGCTTCATCGCGGGTCTTATCCAAGCGTGAAAGTTTTGCCAGAGCCAGGAGGACTAGCTGCGCGAAATGATTTATGAGAGGTGACTTGATGTCGGCATTGGACGCAAGGAGCTCTTTCGACTCTCTCGTGGACCACATGAGCTCCAAGGGTGAGGCACCCGGCGAGAGAAGTGTGGCCAGAGTTCGACAGTGCCAGTATGCGAGGTGCACCACGGGGTAGATAGCCGGTTCGACGTGAGCCGGTAGGTCCTCGCGGAAGTTTTCGACATAGTCCATGATGACTTCAGCCATAGGTTGTGTTGTGGTGGTGGCACCAGGAGGAAGGGTCGAGATGACTCGAGCAATCTTGCCCATCACCTTGGATAGCCCTGGTTATAAAATGGTCAGCAACGGGGTAGCAAAGGTAGCTCTAGATTAGACTCACTGAGCATGTAGTAGAGAGATTCGCCTGCTAGGCTTGATAGCTCCGCTGGTACGACCACAGAGGCATCTGTTATTTGGACTGGCTTTCCACAGCCTACAGAGATCCAACGATCGATGACAACCAGTGTGAACCAGATCCGGCTTGACAAGCTCGCATCAGAGTCGGCATCAGCCGAGATTCCTATCGATGTCGACTGCCATAGCCTCAGCCTCTGTGCCAGCGCCAGCGCCCTGCCAAAGAGGGACAGGACAGATGGCGCACTTCGCCAGTCAGCATCAACAAGAAGCAAAAGTAGGGTTTGTAGATGCACAATGCTGGTTGCCTGATTAGCAGGGGCCTCGCTGCATTCAAAGTCACTTAACAGCGTGCTAGCGAGCTTTGCATTTCCCAGCCCAGGGACTGTAACCAGCTGCAGGGCGTTGACGAATGCGACTTGAACCTGATTAGGACAGGAGGATAGGAGTTCCAGGACCCTTTGCTTGGAGGACGGTAGGATGGGATAAATGTTCTGAACAGTGTTCAAGTACCTGTATAAAGTTAATTTCCGACATATCTGCAGACGCGTACGGCGGGACTGACTCTTGGAGTAATCCTTCATCGACATCGGGAACCTCTTCGGTATCCAGCATCGAAACATCCATAGGGGCTTCCTGAACCTTTGCCCCATGATCATCCACCCTGAGCGGGTGGGGCTGCGGCGCGAGTGAAGAGGGGTTATACGGCGTTGAGACATGATCCTCCCCCTGCGAGGCTGCCGGTTGTATGTGTCTATGGTCAGAACCCCAGATTCCCTGACGGCCTGGCGCAGCGGCATCTGCCTCTCCCCCAGAGATGCCAGTGAACGGCCGCTTCCTCGAAGCATCATCTCCTACCCCGGTACTGCGACGGGGGGCAAATAGCCCCTCGAGATCCTCATGGTTGATATTGCTTTCAGACGTAAGTTTACTTTCAATGCTGTTGATACGATCGGCAAGTTCTTTGATATAACTATCACCAAGGTTAGAATAGCCCAACGACGACGAATGGGACCTATGCCATACCCTTTACTCGGCCCTCTCTTCTGCGGCACACGACTGAACAGGCAGCGAATATTGGACCTGGAGCAGCTGGAACATGGTGTCTCACCGGTGTCAGACTGCGAGTCGCACTTAATTTTCTTCCGACGACATTCATCACAAGCACGGGACACCTTTGATCTTTTACGAGGAGGGACATTGTCGCCCAAGGGGAAGTGCGGGCCAATGGTTGGGCTCATGCCGAGTGGCAGCACGTGGGCCATGGAGTCAGACGTCGGTGTATCCTGAAGGTAAGTTGGAGTGGACTGGTGTTGCTGTTGTTGGTGATGTTGAGGTGGTTGATGCTGCTGACTATCTTCCTCTTGATGCTGCTGCATCATGTTTCTAATGTGCTGTTCTTCCGAGGTCATGTTTGGATCTGGACCTGGCATGATGGGTGTTCCTGCGAGACCCTGCCCAAGCTGCGCAGCGAGCTGTAGCTCCTCGAGGTTCGTTGGACGGGTTGCATGCTGCTGCGGTGGACCAGAATCAAGTGGTGGGATTTCATGGGGATCCTCCTTCACCTGGACAGGCTCGGTCTCTTGTGGGTGGACGGGATCCTCGACGTGTTGGTGCACTTGCTCGGTCGAGGGCTCTGGAGGAGGTGGTGGAGGAGGGGCTTCATGATTTCCCTGATGTTCGGCCATGTCCTCCCGTGAATGCGTGTGATAGAACGGCCCAGCATCCATCCCCTCTCCACCGGGAGAAGGATAGCTCATCACTCCAGCCGCGTCGGCGGCGTCATCCTTGTCAACACTCATCCGTGCGAGGTCGTCGTGGTGGGGGTGGGTTCGACGGTGGCAAGGCAACACCAGCTACGTGATTATGTGGCTCGAAAACGAGGGAGAAAGCGTGCGCAATAGAGCAATGCTATGATCAATGATTGAGCTCGAAGAGTAATCGCGAGCAGCGACCTCTTTTGCGACAGCGCGCCAAGCTAAGATCATTGACTTATTAGCACCGATGCAATTTTCAAGGGCGAGGTTGCATATGCCACTTGACATAATTTTTGTTTTTTTTAATTTCTTGCATAACTGCCATCTTGGGCCAATGTGCAAGTTCGACGAGCTTCGCGCGGCAATAAATTTAAAAAGGTAGTCTTAACCTTTTAGTGTGCGAGGTTGTAGAAACTTACAATTGGGTACGAGGCCGGATGATGATAAATGCGACGCGGCGCGTCTTGAACAACGGAATAGGAAGAACTCTGCGCCCGTGGGTTGGTTGTTCTCGAGAATCTGTTGTGAGCGCACGGAGATGGAAGAATTTTTCGGCCAGACAGCTACAGCCAGGGCTTGCTTGCATTGCTGCTTAGTCATATAAGTTGTGCATTTTGGCCGATTATGTAGTGGGGGCGGGGGTGGAATTATGGTGGCAGTACTCCGTACGGTCCGTACCTAGGCTACTAGGTTAGTAGTAGTTGTAACTTGTACATACTCCTCCGTACGTAGTACAGTTGTGAATAACAAGCCGACATGTACGGAGTAATTGTACCAGTCTTTTTCAATCCCGCATTTGTATTGCCATCTCTGGCTCTGGAGGGCCGTCGGCCATCTATCCCTCCTGGTCTTGACTTTGAATCAGAAGACAGGTTCAGACGAAGCGTTCTCCAGCTTCTCTGAGTCAATTCAATGATCCAACATCTCAATTTAGTACGCTTGCTGATCATTATACTCCGTAGATGGTGACTGCTTCACTGCCTAGGTCGTCTATTCTTGGTCTATACAGCTAGGAAAGAAATTATATAAATAAGGCATTCCCTACTGATTGGCGAACTTGAACTGCAATGCAATGCAACCCACCACCTATTATACTACATAGCAGCACAATCAAATCACCTCAGGCTTACACGAAGCAAGATCGACTAACACAACAGCAACATGTCGGACAAGGCCGTCGTTGACGGCGATTGTGGCCCTAGCCCACCTCCCTCCTCATCTTCAGACGCAGGCGATATCACTTTCCCCAAATCGCTGCAGTTAGAGCATGCTACGATAGCAGATTATGTCCCAATCCCCGTAAACACCAAATTTGGCCCAGTCAGAGCCAAGGTGGTGCTTCCTCCAGATGCAGATGCAGATTCTCTTGTGCAGCATCTCTACGCTGTTGCTTCTTTAGTCTCATTTCCACTCGCAGGACAGGTTAAATATGAGGACTTACCCTCCATCCTTGATGGGACAACAAAGGTAGATGGTCAGAAAAGCTTCTTTCCTGATACACGTGAATGGGCCATCTGTTTCAGCTGGGAAGACCTCAAAGTAACGGAACCAGGGCAGTGGAAGCTGAGTTACAGGCTGTTTGGTAAAAAATCAGCGGGGAAGGATCAAGAGTTGGGGGAGGAGATTGTCACTGAACCCTTCACTGTGAGTATCAACAGTCCTTTGCCAATGAGCGTGAAGTTGTGCGTGGCTAATAATGAAATCAATTTTTTTTTTTTTAAAAAAAAAACAGACGTACCTTCAGGCAAGTTGGCTATTATAATTGTTACTTCTACATGTAATATCCGACAGGCAGACAGCGGTGGCTGGAGGGGGGGTTACATTTGAAATTGGTCTGTGCTTCTTCATCCTTTGTTTAATACCTTATTGGCCAATTATGCGAAACACAGAGAGGCTGCTGCTCTGAGAGAGACCGCATGATTGATTACGGAGTACGGAGTACGTACATAATTGATAGTACTTGCCCAAAGTTCGTCGCGCGTTCAATGCACATTGATTGAATCCGGAATTGAGCCAAGACACTGTGCAGTCTCGGCCTTTGATAAATTGACGCGCCCAGCCCTTGACTGATGTTACTCAAACTTACTGCTAGCAAGAGTGAAAGTCATCTTGGCTTTTTTTTTTTTTTCACTTCCACCAAGCTACCTCACCCAAATTCTCGTGTGAGCACCTCGATGGGCTGAAATATCTGTGCCTCCTCATCCATCGCCCTTTGCGGCATCTTGCGACGTCATGCGATGGACATCGTAGAGCTTCAAAAGTGGAGCTTCCCCGACGAGTTGCCGACCGACGTTAGCAAAGTGTATCCACTGCTTGTAGGTTATGCAGGCATTCCGGAAGAGCAGTTGGAGGCTGTACTTCGAGAAACTGTGCGTGCCGTGAGAACAGGTCCTGATTTACCCCGCAGCTTAAGCTGATGAATATAACCGTCATTATTAGAGAGAAAAACTGTGGAAAATATCAAGAACGCCCCACAGCGGCAGATGGAAGTTCCTCCGCATTGCTGACCCTGGCGATGGGCTGTACCAGCAAGTTCTGTTTCGCTTGACGCTCTCAAAATCTGAGGATGCTTTGCTAGACCTGGGCTGTGGCGTAGGCCAATTCCTCCGCCAGCTACGAGCTGACGGGGTTGAGAGCTCACGGTTGTATGGCCTGGACAATGAGCCCCGGCTTATGGAGGTCGGATATGAGTTGTTCAAGGACAAGGAGCGGTTCGATGCAACGTTTGTCGTTGGAGACCTGATAGATCCTGATGACGCTCGCCTAAATATCCTTAGAGGAAAGGTTACAATGATACATGCTGCCAGCTTTTTCCACCTCTTTAGTTGGCTGCAGCAGCTGTACATTGGGAAGCAGCTCGTGAGCTTTCTTCGACCTGGATTGCGCAACGCTCTCATCTACGGTCGCGATGCTGCGAGATCTGCCGGCGTGCCACCTACGCAAGAGATTGACCCATATATACACGATCAAGTGAGCTTTCAGCAACTTTGGGACGAAGTTGGCCACCTCACAGGCACGAAATGGAGGGTTCACGTGGAAACCAACGATCAGTTGGAAGATTCCTTTGGCTTGAGAACCCCTCTCGTCGCCATGAACTGGTTCGTGTACCAAGTTCCTACATGAAGAGACAGCTTCAGGGCTCTTTTAACAGAGTAAAACAATGTCATTCCTCCGCAGCAATCTCGAAGCCACCAAAGATAGACCGGAAAGGGTGTACGGAAATGAGACGATGCGACGGTTCATGCTTGACGAGACAAGTCATCGAAAAAGGAAATAATAATAATAATAATAAAAACAAATCTCATGACTAGGAGGTTCTCTTGTCCAGGTTAAATCAAACGCTTTCAGAAGCGTAAAGGAATTTTCTCCAGAGCATGTTATGGGAAGGGAGGGGGGCGGCGGATGAAATCATTGATTAAAGACACTACTCCTGTAGAATACCTACGGAGAGTTAGTTATGTACTTAGTAGGCAGAGGCTGCTTGCAATGTGTGGCTGGCAACAAATTGTGGCGTTGCACCAACACGTCCAAGGGTGGATCCAACCTGCCCCTCGCGATAGCGGAACGGAGGTAGGTCAATTGGCAGTGGTGTTGCAGCACTATTACATGTCGCGTCAGCCTCTCCTCTAAACGCCAACATCGAATAGGATATTTTTCTTGGTCGGGGCTCGCTTCGCACAACCTACTGCCACATAATCTCTCTGCGTGTGTCAGGCCCGGCTTATCGGGCCCTCTCTGACACAGCCTTTTCTATCCCCGTGATGGGCTCGCAGACCATGAATAGGCCGCCATCATGGACGCAGACTGGGACGAGGTGGGTTTTGCGCGCACATCGTTCCGCGCCTTATATGTTTCTACGACAAAGACTGTAAGGCTCGAATAGGCATATATGTTGACAAGGCAATGGCACTTCTAGCTCGTCCGCATACCCTTCCCGCCTCCGGGGCCCCATGCGATTCCAACGCCGGTCTCGACAATGATTTTCGACACTTCGCAAGAGCTTCTGTGGACAGGCAATGAATATGTATGATTCGATGGCGCTGGCAGCTAGTGCAGCTCTGACCCGTGCTAGGGACGCGTTACTTCATTCTACGGAAGCGAGCTCCAGCGATATACCTCCTTCAAGGCGCATGCGGCGCCCGATGGCGCGATTCGACAGATCCTGATCACCGACAAAGGGGTTGTGGCCTTGGGATCCAGGGACGTACATATGGCGATACGGAGGGGCATACCCCTGTGGCATATCAGGTGTGCAGATTTGCTAGAAGGACAAGGAAAACGCGATGGCTGCTAACATTGGGCTGCAAGGGATGACGAGATGAAAGAACTGCGATGCATGTGTTTTACGTCCAAAGGCACGGCCGAAATAATAATGGCGGGACTGCAAGATACCATGCTGGTCGTTGATCTCAATAAGGGTGAGATCGTAAAGCGAGTTCCCACCGACTATCAGTATACCATCATGAGACGCGGGCGATACATCTGTGCTGCAACTAAGAATGGCACTGTCAACTTGCTGGACCCAGTGAATTATGCTGTGGTTAAGACCTGGAACGCACACTCGGCCCTCATTAATGACATGGATTCCCAGCATGATTTCATCGTCACCTGCGGATTCTCCTTGCGACAGGGCCAGAGTTACGTGCTCGACCCCTTCCTCAACGTTTTCGATATAAAAAAAATGACGTCCATGCCGCCTATACCGTTTCCGGCTGGTGCTGCGTACGTTCGGATGCACCCTCGTATGCTGACAACGAGTATCGTGGTGTCGCAAAGCGGCCAGATGCATGTTGTTGACCTCATGAACCCTAACACGAGCAATGTCAGGCAAGCCAACGTGCTGTCATACCTTAGTATGTTTGAGATAGCGCCCTCGGGCGAGGCTCTGGCTTTGGCGGATGCCGAATGCCAGATTCACCTCTGGGGCTCGCCATCCAAACTACACTTTGTCGATCTCGCAACCCCAATTGAGTTTGCGACCCCCGAGGAGTCCAGGCCTAGCATTGAATGGACTCCCGACACGTAAGTACGTGCTGCTGATGCAAAACTAAAATGCTAACAGTTGGCAGGCCTCTGAGCGCTGTGGGCATACCGTACTACCGTGATATGCTTGCTTCGGCGTGGCCAGATATAGTTTGCGAGGTTGGAGCGCCCCCGGCCAAATTCGAGCCTCAATTTCTGGCAGGTCTTAAAGCTACTGACTTTGGTCTTTATGGCCGGAATACTCGTGGTCTGAGAAGAAATCAAATGGAATCGACACGCACCAGTGTCAGCAACGCCAGTACTGGGCTTAAAGCGCCCAAGTTTCTGAGTGAGAAAGCGCGTGAATCAGCTAGGGAGCCGTCTTCAAGAGGCGAGAAAACAGACGAGGTTGCTGGTCTGCCTAATGATACAGCAACGGATAGCAGAAAGTCTGAAATTCCCGTCATGTACAGAAATGTTGAGATAAAATACAGCAAGTTCGGGGTGGACGATTTCGATTTCGGGTTTGTATTCGGTTTCAAGGCCATCATCATACACCCGGCTGACACGGGGCTAGCTTTTATAACAAAACCCGGTATTCTGGGTTGGAAATCCACATCTCCAACTCGTATGCCAACGCCCTTCTGCAGATTATGCACTTCACCCCCATGCTCCGAAATTCAGCTCTGCAGCATGCTGCAACGGCCTGCATAAGCGAGGTGTGCCTGCTCTGTGAGCTTGGCTTCTTGTTTGATATGCTTGAAAAAGCTGAGGGTTCAATCTGTCAAGCCACCAATCTCCTCAAAACGTTGAGCCATCACCCTCAGTGTAAGTTTGTCAACTGTCTAGTATGCACTGAATGTTTTGACTGACAATGCGAAGCTGGACCACTAGGCCTTCTCGAAGAGGATCCTCATGGGTCTTCACTCAATGTTATGCTGCAGGGTTTGACACGATTCTTACTAGACAAGATTGTCCATGACTTCAAGTCCATGTCTCCCCCGGACTCGTCTATGGAACAGGTAATCTTGAATGAACTCTTACTGGTTTCAGATTGCTCACGTCTTCCTACTATAGGTCCTGTCGACAAGCGCGACCAGTTCAATCAGATGCATGAACTGTAGAAGTGAATACACCCGGCCCGGGTCAACATACGTCAATGATCTGCTCTATCCATCACTCGTACGTCGTCGTACAGGAAGTCAACCGGTATGAGTACTGACAACATTTGCAGAAGGGCCCCGGGCGCAACTCCAAAGCACCACGCATCACGTTCTCACAAGTGCTTAAGAATAGTGTCGAGCGCGAGACTACGTCAAAGGGTTGGTGCAGCAGATGTCAAAGGTACCAGACGATCGCAACTCGGAAAAGTATTCATAACGTACCCGCAGTCTTGATGCTCAACACTGCCATCACAACGCAGGAGCATCGAATGCTCTGGGGTACTCCTGGCTGGTTACCGGAAGAGATTGGCGTGATAGTGGAACAAGGTCAATTCTTCTGCTATGAAGGAGAGGACCTCAAGCTCCATCTGCAGCGCGGTATGCACAACATCACTGTTTACTCGCTTATTGGTATGGCTGTCAACATTGAAAATGGGCCAACTCAGAAGCCGCACCTTGTAGCAATGGTCAACGGTCTGTAAATCGACAAACAGCAATTTGCGTCAAGCTAATCGATTATAGTTGCACATGCTGAGCCAGAAAGTCCCGGCGGCAGCCAGTGGCATTTGTTCAATGATTTCTTGGTACGCCCTGTTAGTACTGAAGAAGCACTTACTTTCAATACGACATGGAAGTTGCCGTCGGTAGTAACGTACCAGGTGAAAGATGCCAACAACAAACTCGACGCATCCTGGAAAGAGAACTTGGACACCTCTTTACTCTACCGAGATTTCGGGTACGTGATCCGCTACGCTGTTGTGCTTTATTCACTGACGGATCTAGCCCCAATCCTGTAAGTACGACGTATCAAGTTCTGGATAGAGAGACAGAGCACCCAGGTCCAGACACTATCATTGCTCTTGACACGGAATTTGTGGCTGTGCGGCAGCCGGAAATCGAGATGAATTCGGACGGTGAGCGCGAAACTATTCGTCCGATTGTTTACGCTCTAGCGCGAGCCTCGGTTGTTCGTGGGCAAGGCGAACACGAGGGCACACCCTTCATTGATGACTATATTGCTATAAGAGAGCCTATAGTCGATTACCTTACATCTTACTCAGGCATTACTCAGGAGGATCTGGACCCGCGCATGTCGGCGCATAGCATCGTGCCCCTGAAGATCACGTACAAGAAGCTCTGGATTTTATTGAACCTTGGTTGCAAGTTTCTTGGGCATGGGCTGAAGCAGGACTTCCGGGTCATCAATATACATGTGCCCAAGGCACAGGTCATTGACACCATTGACCTATTCTTCCTCAAATCACGATTGAGGAAGCTTTCGCTAGCCTTCTTGGCTTGGTACCTCCTGAAGGAGGATATTCAGATGGAAACGCACGACTCCATCGAGGACTCGCGCACCGCACTCAAACTATTTAGGAAATACCTTGAGTTTGATGATGCGGGGGTTCTGGAGACGATGCTGCAGGACATCTACCGCGCAGGTAGGGATATCAACTTCAAGCCGCCGCGCAAGGACGGGCTTGATGTTCCTAGGGGGGATACACCTCCGCCCCTGTCTGATGGCATGAATGGACCGACGACGCCGGTTAGGAAAGCGGGATCGTCGGGCATTGGATTTGCAGCAGGGGCTAGCTGGACGCCGGGAAAGGGATCATCATCACCACTTAGATAGTGGGTTGTGTGGGAGACGACTGCGTCTCACATCAATCAAAGATAAATAAATAAGAAAATACAACTTGATTTGAAACCTGATCTTATTAGCCTAGGGAGACGATGCTCTGCAAGTAATATGTGGATATCATTTTTGTGTGTATTTTGACCGGCTCAATTCGCTTGCATATGTATATATATATCCCTTCCAAACTTCCTCGACCAGCTTTCCCAACCACATATTCACACAAAGACGCTCCCTGACTCTCACAATGTTTTTTCAAACCCCTGGCGCCGATTCAGTGCTTTCTCACATCCTTCATTTCCGAGCTGACAGCAGACAGAACCGTTGCCAGGATGGGCCCGCCCATGTGTTTAACGCGACAGATAAATATAGGGAAGAAGAAGAAGAAACTAAGATAGAAAAAAGAGACATACAAGTCTCGTGATGAAACAGATAACGCCGTCTATGCATTAAAACGTTGCCTTTGTTGGGGGTAAGGAAAAAAAGGTTTAAGAAAAAGAAACGTGCCCTTCCTTCTTTGCATCTTTACCCGCCCTCTACATTGATCCGGACCAGGCCCTTTTGCATGCTCTACAGTTCCGACTCCGCGCCGTTCGCGGACAGAGCCATGGGGCTGCCGTTCTGATTTTGCCGCTGCTGACGGATGCGAGCATTGCCCTGTGGCCGCCGCCGGACGACGACCCTCCCGTTGACGTTGGCCGCGTCCTCGTCATCGTCCGAGTCTGGATTCATTTCTGCATAGAGGCGAGCCTCGTCCAGTTCGTTGATATTTTCCGGTTTAGAGCGCAGCCACTGCATCCGTGGCCCCGAGCGAGCGCGCTCGGAAACACGAAAGCCGTAGATCTTAGGCTCGTATATATGCGACGCCCCAAGACCTGGGGCAATGTTCTTGGCGTACATGCCGTTGACGATTTCCTCCCCGTCGTGGACGCGTGAGGTAGTGCTCGAAAGAACCTCAGCGCCGCGTTTTGTTAGGTCATAGTCGGGGAATGTGAGGAGGAAAAGGGAGCCGAAGGTTCGGCCAAAGAAGGCGCCATCGACGGTCTGGAAACGGCTGTTAGGCGGAACATAGACGTCCAGACACGAGGGGCAGAAGAGCTTGACAGTGTCCTCGCCGGGAATGTCGGACAGACCGACTGGAAGGGTACGGGCTTGCTCGCAGTTGGTCCGGGGGCAAGCACCAAAGTGGCCGAGCTCGTACTTTTCGCTCATCTGCTGGATGCCGGCGCGTGAACAGATGAAGCGCTGGTGGATAAGGCCATAGAGCATCTCTGCGGACGACTCGATGACAGAAAGATCGCTAGCCATTCTGCTGTGGTGTCTCCGGTCTACTCTGCCCCCGATGCGCTCTTGGTCATCGCCGAGGACTGACTCGTTTTCGTCTTCTTCGTCGTCCTCTTCGTCTTCGTCGTCATCTTCTGGTTCTACATCGAGGATCATCTAGCCAAAAATAGTTTGTCAGTCTCGCGGTGCGGTAGCAAGCGGTGTGGGGAAGGCCGTACCTCCAGAGCCTCCTTGTACATGGCTACCTGAGCCTGCAAACCGGTGAGGTTGAAGTCATCCTCGATGAACTCTTCCGAGACCTCAGCAAAGTACTCGTGTCCGAGAAGGGAGCAGAAGCTGGAGATCCATGACTCTGGTGCTCCTGAGGTGCTCGACATATTGTCGATGCCGTGCGCGTCGAGATGGTGCATATGATCGGTTGGAGATGTGTCCGGGTCGAGTTCGAAATCAGGGGAGATATCAGAGGCCTAAGTGGCAGGGTGGCCGTTTGTAACGCGCGCGACACTGTTTGAGTTCAACGAACTAACGTGGGACGTGTTACAGAGCCAAGCGTATAGCCTAATGGTTCCCAAGATGACCCGGAAGGTGCACACGCAAGCAACACGTTTCGCGGGGGTAGCTTATTGACCTGAAGATTTGTGTTTCATTCCAGTCAGGACAAGTCGCTCAGTGATCCGAGGATAGTAGAAGTAAGCAGCCGCGAAGCACAATGCGCCGCCGTTTTCCGGAACGGTAATGAGAGAGAAAATCCTATCAATGTTCGTGGGTTGAGTGCATAGATGAAGACGTAGTTGGTGTGGGTTAGGCTGGCTATGGCGCGAGGAAGAAGACCTGAAAGCCCCTCCAACGAGACCAACGCCTTCCCAACTTGCCCATGCTCACTCGCGAGTCCTAATTCGGTGTGATCGGCACACAGGTTTTGCCGTTCCGCCAGGGTCCAGCACTTCCTCCTCGGCTCCTGCCTACATTATCTTTTCAAATGTGATACCCCAGAATATCACCATCTACATATTTTAAATTCACTCATCAGCTTCCTAATAACGTTATCCAAGCTCTCAGTCGCATACCCAGCTGCTATTCGAATCTCAAATGTCGTTGATATGCCGGCGGGGATCAGTACTTGTAGGGTATGTCCTTCGTACTAATAAAGCTCGTAGCTCACTCCCTCCTTCGCCAAACTTTGTACGCGAATTATCGTCAGTTCAATCGCTCACCTCATCCGAGGGTCAAGTGAGCTTGAAAAAGTTCAAAGAGCTGGCGTGGAAACCTGAGAGACCTATCCTGCTGAAAGAGGAGGAGTCATCAGGAGAACCTCCCGAGGATGTCAGTAAATGGTTTACGCGAACAGACCCAAAACCAGCCGGTACGCAAGTTGAAGACGTCTCGGTGCCCTGGACATTCTCGTCTCATCTAGATGACTTGTTGAACTGGCCTTTCCCCTTTGAGCTGGTCACACCCGCGCAATGTGATGGCGCGCCTCCAGTCGTGTTATTTCGGCAATGGATGAAGAGTTCAGGGGATCCGACAGATGCTATGCTCTCAGAGCTGTTCACAATGTCAAATCCGAATATTGGCAAGGAGGACTATTCCCTAATATATGGATCTTTCTCACAACTATACGCCCCCCTCAGGCTCTTGAAGAGAGCACTCGATTTCAACCAGACCCAGCCAGCCGGCACGGCCCAGCTGCAACTCTACATTGCGCAATCTCCCATTGATGATTTACCGGAGAATCTGAAAGATGATTTGACTAAGCCGTTTCTCGTCCGTAATGCAGGAAGGGGTGACGTATATAGCTCCAGCATTTGGCTAGGCACGGAGCCAACATTCACACCACTCCACCGCGATCCCAATCCGAATCTCTTCAGTCAGCTTTGCAACCACAAGGTTGTCAGACTACTCCCGCCAGATGTTGGCGAACGCGTATTTCATGATGTGCAGCGGCGGATACGGCAGACGGGGAACAGCCGCATAAGGGGACCAGACATGATGCAAGGCAAGGAAAGGGAGGAACTTCATGATGACGTCTGGGTAACAGAAACACGGCCAGAAGAACTACAAGAAGCGATATTGGCGCCCAGAGACTCTTTATATATACCCAAAGGATGGTGGCACTCCATCAAGAGCAGAGGATCTACGGGATACCTTAATGCTTCGGCAAATTGGTGGTTTCGTTGATCAACTTAATCAAGTTTAAGCGCTTGCTGAAGAATACATGGTAAAAGTCCCGATAAAATTCTTAGAGCATCTCTACTCCGCCGATGTCAGCACTTCTCCATATGGCGGTTTCTCCAAACGCTGAGCAATCTCCGAGGATTCGAGCCCCAAATCCGTGCATTCATCACCCTGCTGCCTACCCCTCCCGGTCAATGGGTCGGCAAATGATCCAGTTGACATATCCGACGGGCCATAGATGGATATCACGACCACTCTTCATGGCCCACTCGCTGGTATCGGCGCCGCAGCTACGAAGTAGTGCCTCGACTTCTTCAGGTTCCCGCGTCCTGAGCGAAGAAACGTAGCCATCAAATACCAGCACAAAAGGTAGAATAGGGATGATCCAGGTAAAGATGAAGGTGACCGGAGACCGCCACTTGAGAGCATAGAAGGGCGAGGCGAGCATGACACCGATGGGCAGGAGAGTATCAGCAATGAAGCTGGCAAAGCTGCGGTCCTGAAGCTCAAAGATGGCGAACCCCTCGCTCGTCTCCACGGTGTTCTTCAGGATATCCTTGGCCAATGGGTCGTCGAAATGGTGGAAGGCGAGGTGGAACAGTCGCATAAGCTTCTTGTCACCGGTCTTCAAAATCTTGGTCAATTGCGGCGGCGCCTTGCTGGCGTCCACAGACTCATTGACCCACGAGACGCGGGGATTTCCGCCAGCAAACCGCTGCCAAGAAGGTACATTGGGATGGATGTCAGTGAGGACGAAGTCGACCGGTTCCTGGCCCTGCTGCTTGAGGTAGCCGTTGATCTCCCTCTCGATGGCAGGCGTAGGGCCGCCAGCACCGGCACAGAAGTCAACGAACCGGTACTGGGGTAGCTTGGAGCCTAGCTCACGGATGAGTAGGTGGGCTACCATGCGGGCCGGCGACAGAGTTTGGACAATCGGCAAGGACATATTCCAGACCGTCGTAAGAGCGTCTTGTACGCGACGGCGAAGGATAGGCGGGAACCTGATACCACGTCAACAATCTAAGTCTAGCAGGCTTATTGGTTCTATGCCCGACTTACCATGCCTGGTCATCAATTTCAAAAAGTTGTAAACGTGGTATGAGTGGCTTCATGGTGATTCCTTGTCTGGGATAGCCGCGAATACTTTGAGAATTTGTTGAATTGAGACAAGGGAAGAAGAGCTTCTTCACAGGGCACAAGACCTTCGAAGAGGTGCTGTAGGAAGCGCTGCAAATGTGGTTTTTGTTGTGTTACAAAAAAGGAATAAAGTTCAACAAGCCTTGTGTTAGCCAACCAAAGTGTTGTACTATTATTATGCCTGACGTAGACATACAAGTAGTCTTAAGACAGGCTGTCGTTGACCCAACACCACAGAGACCCTTGGATGATCTCATCGGCCATTTTAGAGCTCTCCCCTGCACTATTACATGTAATATTACTTAGCACTATTATGCGCAAGTCACGTGATTTTATAGAATTCAGCTCCATTGCGCGATGAAGGATGAACTTGACCGCAATTTATAGTTATTGCTGTATTGATTTTTCTTCATATAACCGAAAGCTCGCTTATGATTTCTTAAGGATATCATTTGAAATAGTTTGACACCGTCTGCAACTTATGATGTTGAATGCCGGGAGTGAGACATATGTGGCATTCCCCCAGAGACGTCCACAGTAGTCGATGTTTCCTCCAAAAAGAACGCCATGATGTGGTCTGGGATAGATAGATGGGAGGCTTGCTGAAACTCCTGGAGACTAGCCAGGCGAATGAGCATTTCAATCAAAGAGAGCGACGTGACGATGGATCCAAACGGCGATCTTGTTATGAAGTCCTGCTCGGTGGCCGATCCAAGGCTATGGTTCTGGTTCCTTCTTGCAACTGGCGAGCTCGAGGGTGTGTTCCTAGCACTTCGGGAGGCCTCGATTGAGAGATTTCTGACTTGAGTCTCGAGTTCAGTATCTAGTGAGTTGCATTTGCCAACGGGAGATGAGAAGGGCAACCTTGCTTGGTCTGTTGGCCCATCTTCCTCGTCACTGTCACCTTGATCATCCCCACCTTCGTCATCTTCATCATCTTCATCATCTTCATTAAACATCTCCAACGCCATCCACGCCGGATCAAGGTACGGCGGCAGCTTCAATCTTTGTCGATCTTTCGGGGGATTGGATGCCAACTCTGGATCTTGTATGTGTGTTTCGCCGAAAATTTGCTGGTCAATTTGCGACTGCTCATCCGAAACACTGTTGATTAGTGGCGGGACCAGTGGGTTGGACTTTGATGCACCATTCTCTGAGTCGGACGAGTGGCCGGTGTTGGGTATTGAAGGCAATCTGATGTCTCTTTTGATCAGAAGAATTGGATTCATGCCGCCGTCTATGTCGCTTCCAATATTGAGAAGCTTCCCACTATCAGTGTAGAAGATCTTTGAAAGCTGTGAAACAGGTATAGTTTCTCTGATTCCGGCATTGAAGACCCCACCATAAGGTGACGACTCAGCAGACTCAGCGTGGACACGCCCATCGTCTAGATCCTCCACAACCTCCAGATGATAAGCATATTCCGGAACTGAGTTGTTCATTTTGTCGAGTCGGTGAGGTGTCCTGCAAAGGCGCACACGCGCCTTGTGGAGGACTTCTTGCCATTGCGGCTTCGGATCGTCCTCTGATAAGCCATACCTCACTTGCGGCTCAGCTTCGACCTTTGAACCGTCCGCCTGTTGAACTGTAGATGCGTGGCCGACGAAAAGCATGTATAGGGAGAGATTGAACGCAGGTCCAATCTGGACAGAACTGGTTGGGTCTTGCGCAAAATGTGTGTCGCCAACAGTGAGCAACGTGCTAGCTTGTAGCAGTCTCGAAGGAGAGATGGCGGGTGGCAGGGATGTTGATAACGATTCTCCCGAAGCCGTAATGGCTAATTGCAATAGCGGGATTTCACGATCTATGCGATCAAGCAGACTCTTGACATCACGAATGATGTCTAAGGATTCATGCGCCCGAGCTTCTTGGCGTCTTTTGCTCTTTCCATTCACTTGCAGCTGGTATTCCTGCGAAGTCGCGATTTCATCAAGCCGCTGTCCCAAAGAAGCAATCTCTCGTTGGAG
The DNA here is from genome assembly GCA_003012115.1 of Trichothecium sympodiale. NCBI lineage: Eukaryota > Fungi > Ascomycota > Sordariomycetes > Hypocreales > Trichothecium > Trichothecium sympodiale. The sequence continues at coordinate 92,724 of PXOB01000215.1, forward strand.
AGCCTTGACCAAAGGAAGTGCTGAATCTAGGAATACGTTGCCTCGTCCAGATCTGTCAAAGAAACGAAAGAAAAATCGTTAGTTTTGTCATGAGGTATGAAATAAGATCAGCACTCACTTGAACTCAACAAGGTCGATGGCTGGGGATATAACCTAATCAAAAGTTAGAAATCGTCTGATGTTACTCGAGAATATACAATGAGATACCTTGATCTTGCTATCAAGAAGACGCTGCAACGATTTGAGTTCGGAGGATAATTTCTGGTCATCAATGTTGGGTAATAATCGTGTGCACTGTTTGATAGCGTATGTTGATGTAGCAGCGAAACCACTGTGCATGGCGCACCTCATGGCGTACTTCCAGGCCTGGTCGCCCAGAAGGGCCAGGAAGTCATCCATAACGTAAAGGATGGTTTCTGCTGATGCATATTGAGAGATGCAAGGAGGAAAAGCACCTAGTTCAGTGCATGGTCATAATTGCTCAAGGGAAGGCATAGGGTGAGACCGAGCGGTGGAAGCCCAAGTGACGTGGGCCTCTTTTGGCCGTGAAGTAGACAGTGTGGGAACCCTGGGGTGAGGAACCCTTGGGGACAGGGGCTAGACCTTGAGCTTTGAGTAGGCAGATGATCTGATAGTGATTTCGCTTCGCATATGCAAATACTCATAATGTGTCATCAAGGTAAAATATCGTGAATTTATCCCTGATGTATCATGGGATACCAGGTACCAAGGCCGACCACAGAGGTGAGCCGTACGGTACCTATGTGTGTACATAGCTGTAGTAGCAAGATGGTGGTGGTGCACCGTGTCGCCTGACTCATCTCATCGATCGCACACTGTGCGTGTGCCCGCGCGACCCCTCTATTACAAGTATCTCCGTAGGCAGGAATCGAGGCGCTTTCCTCTCTGGAGCGTCATTTGGTGGGGCATGAATTTTCAACCGCCACCACAGTTGACTTTGAGCCTGAAAGTACCCGACAAGCACGGGCTTTTGTTGCTGGGACTCTGCATCTTTCGCTGCCCGAGACCATTCAGGCTCGAAAAACAACAAGGCAAAGCCTGACACCTTGACCATATTCTGGTTTAGGTTGCATCGTCTTCCTATAAAACCCCTCCACGGTCGGCAATTTCGCTCGACGACAGACCACTGAGGGGCTATCGACAACTTGGAATCGACACCAAACAACCACGCGAACGACACGAAATTTGCGAAAATTAGTCCTTCGAATCAATTCTCACCATGTCAAACCTCAACTCTTGGGAAGATGATCCTGCTGCTCAGGATGACAACCTAGCGCGTCAAACGCAGCAACAGCTCAATATGAACCCCGCGCAAGGTGGTTTCCGCCCCGGCGCAGGATCTTTCCAACCCGGTGCTGCGACCTTCCAGCCTGGCGCCCAGTCCTTCACACCCGGACAGGCTTATGGTGGAGGCTACGCGCCCCAGTATCAGCAGCAATACTATCAGCAGGGCTACTACCCTCAGTACGGGGGCCAGCAACAGCAGCAACAGCAGCCTCAGCAGCCTCAGCAGGGCTACGGACAGCAATACCAGCAGTATGGCGGTGGCTACAGCCAAGGGTACCAGCAAGGTTACGGTGCGTCTATTGGCGGTTTAATGGTTCATAAGGCAAAACTAACCTAGGTCTAGGTGGCGGAGGTGGCAGCGGTGGATTCCCTCAGTATGGCCAGCAGCAATTCCAGGGTCAGCAGCAAACACCATCTACGGCCGCGCCCAAGGCCGCTGCGCCCCCTGCCCAGGACTCGACGCCGGCTCCCCAGCCTACGGTTGCCAAGGAAGGCGGCACCAAGGTGCTCAGCATAGGGGCTGACACCACTGCCGCAAAGCCAAAGACGAAGGTCTTGTCTATCGGAGGAGTAGCAGCAGCCCCCTCTAAGCCTAAGGAAGAGAACAAGGCCGAGACGGCGGCCAAGGAGGCCGAGGCTGGTCAGAAGGCTACGGCCACAAAGGCCATTGAGAAGACTGGCGAAAAGGCTGGTAAAGGTGCTGGTAGTGGTAAGACCTCTGGCAAGACCTCACCGACCTCTTCAGGGCGCTCCAGCCCCGTTGGCCCGGGCGAGAAAAAAGCCCAGCGTGATGCCGACGCCGTTGCCAAAGAGCAGTCCGCCGACGTTGACGAGTCAACCCTCAAGGAAATCTACGGCAAGGAGCATGTCAACATTATATTTATTGGGCACGTCGATGCTGGCAAGTCTACCCTCGGAGGTTCTATTCTGTATGCGACGGGCATGGTCGACGAGCGCACTATGGACAAGTACAAAAAGGAAGCCAAGGACCTTGGTCGGGAGTCGTGGTACCTGTCATGGGTAATGGATCTAAACAAGGAGGAGCGCAGCCAGGGTAAGACTATCGAGGTTGGTCGCGGTTTCTTCGAGACAGAGAAACGCCGGTACAGTATCCTCGATGCTCCTGGACACAAGACTTATGTTCCCAACATGATCGGCGGCGCTTCTCAGGCTGATGTTGGTATCCTGGTCATCTCTGCACGAAAGGGCGAATATGAGACAGGGTTTGAGAGAGGAGGACAGACCCGTGAGCATGCCATGCTTGCCAAGACACAGGGTGTCAACAAGCTGATTGTTGTCATCAACAAGATGGACGACGTCACCGTCGAGTGGTCCGAGGAACGTTACAAGGAATGCACAACTAAGCTGTCCCAGTTCTTGAAGGGAACCGGCTACAACCTAAAGACGGATGTCATGTTCATGCCTGTCGCCGCTCAGATGTCGATGAACATCAAGGATCGTCTCCCCAAGGATGTTGCCCCTTGGTGGGATGGCCCTTCGCTGCTCGAGTACCTCGACAATATGCAGGCTCTCGAACGCAAGGTCAACGCGCCTTTCATGATGCCCGTCAACGCCAAGTACCGTGACTTGGGTACGATGATTGACGGCAAGATCGAGGCTGGTGTTGTCAAGAAGGGCATGTCTCTGGTCATGATGCCCCGTAAGGACAAGGTAGAAGTCTCGGCCTTGTATGGTGAGCAGGAGGATGAGGTCCCGATCGCCCAGTGCGGTGATCAGGTGCGCATGCGGCTCAAGGGCATCGAGGAAGAAGATATCCTGCCCGGTTTCGTCATCTGCTCACCCAAACGTCTGGTGCACAACGTTTCCGAGTTCGAGGCTCAAATCAGGATCCTTGATCTTAAGAGCATTCTTTCTGCTGGCTTCAACTGCGTTCTCCACGTGCACTCGGCCATCGAAGAGGTCACCTTTGCGGCTCTTCTCCACAAACTCCAGAAGGGAACTGGACGCAAGAGCAAGAACCCCCCCACACATGCCAAAAGGGGCGACAGCATCATCGCCCGCATGCAGGTGATTGGTGGAGCAGGTTCGGTGTGCGTTGAAAAGTTCGAGGACTATGCTCAACTAGGCCGCTTCACACTACGAGACCAGGTACGTATACACACTCTCGGGAGATCAACTTGGTCTAACTTGATTCATTAGGGCCAAACCATTGCTATCGGCAAGATCACGAAGCTCATTACAGAGAACTAAATGAACGAATGATGATGATGTTTGAAGACATGTGTCTGGACTGCTTGATTGGAATAGATGGATATATATCAAAAGTCTTTTGAGGCGCAGCATATTATCATCACGGAGCATTGAAGGGTTATGCAACCTGACTTATAGATGATGCACTATGCATGCCACTGGCGGCGGGATGGACTCTGTAAATAAGACGAGAGACTAGATGCCAGTCCGCGTCTCTCCCGCACGAATATTCCAGGACAGTTGTAGAGAAGAAAAGGAGCAGAGTTGAGGTTTTCCAGACTAGATGGTGAAATGTGATCGTTGTCTTGGGGCCATGAGGAACGAGCAGCTTGTCAATGCGAACCTAGAACCAAGGAGAATATTGGGACGGGGAGATGCGTGTAGTGATGAGCTACAATTGCGGCAGAAAAGTAGTAGCCCCAACAAAATTAATACATAAAATCTCGTCCAATCTTACGTCGAGATGTAGGCGGTGGACGCATCACGAAACATTTGTAATCTTGGTGCCGATAACAGAGCAGGGTAAATGCTTGTCCTCATTGTAGGACTAAATGGCTTCTTTCGAGTGCAACGCCTCGATGTGCCATTTTCTGACGATGAAACAAGGCACGTACATGATGGCGGCGTGTGGTATCAAATATCATTATTTCACAAAAACGAGCCGGAACGTCCTTAAAGATTGTGGATTTGTTTCTGCAACGGGACTTCTCTAATACGGAATATTACCGAAGGACAGCGGAGCCACGGAATGCAGCTTTCACGGAGGCGGTCGGTTGTATCGGAGCCGTGCGGAGCTCGGGCGGTGCCTTGGGCAGGGCGGACGCGCTGCCTCGAGACGGACGATAGCCGAAAAGATGGAGATAATAGGCTTTAGGTAGGCTTTAGGTCGGGGGAGAA
>PXOB01000216.1:0-36078 GCA_003012115.1 Trichothecium sympodiale
TTATTTTTTTTTTAACTTTTTTTACAAGTTTTCTTTTTCTACCAACATCGTAGTCAATATAACAACAGACCTCGAGCGAATACTTTGTCGCAAAGTGGGCAGACGTTGAGACATGAAGGTTGTGATGGCGATTGCGCTTGGACTCGCCCATTCGCAGTCATCTTGAAGATTTGTTTCGAGCGATGCGTTAGACAGTAATGACAAGGCTGCTAAAAAAAAAAAAAAAAGCTATTTCTAGAACGATAGATGACTGATGGGGACCGAGACGTGAGTGATTGAGAATATGAATCTCGTTGGTTGTAGATGAAAAGGTGATGTTGCGATGGACAATAAAAGGCCAGTGTAATTTATCAACGCGTCCCAAATTCAGACACCACTCCCATGTTCAGCCTGTAAAATCTGGGACGATTAGGCTATGGGTCTCTCTGCTATGGCTGTGTCGCTTCGGATTTCGGATATAGTGAACAAAATAAATTGAGCACCAAGGCGACTGTAGACTAGGCTATATTGTGGAGGTACCCAGAGTTTCTTCTCAACACCCTTCATGATTCACACGCCATCAGACCGGCAATAATCTGTTGGTCTGAGACGAGGGCAGGCCTATGACAAACGTACCGATGTCGGTAGATGGACGAGAATGGTCTTTCGCATCGAACATGACCGACTGGATGTACGTACGACCGACTGAAATTTGTCTGAACACACTCGCCTAGAGTAGCATCCCAGGATTCCCAGATGTTAAATCTGGCATCAGGTGCTGATAAGATGCGCTTGCAGTCGCCTGAGAATGACATCATCGCGACCCTGGAATGTTCGTAAACACTGACCAGAAGTAGGATCCAGAGTTTGGCTGCACAATCAAATGAACCCTGATATGACTTCCCTTGTACGAGAGGAGGAATCGTTGCGTGTCTTGCACAATATCGTGTCTGCATCATGATGTGGTATTGTTAGCTGACTAATGGTGTTGTGGCATGAAACGATTTATGTTGAAAAGGTAGGTACGCCCTTGTACACCTGGTGCTATTCATATTCACAATTTAATGTAGGTAAATGATGGAATTTTTGCGTTCAGTCCCCCTCACAAATGATGCTATACATAATACGAAGTTGTTTCGAAATTCGCTTCACTAAAAGGACATGCTCACATGGGGGATACTACGAAACAACATGTATAAAACTCGGCTTTTGAACTATAACTACATCTCTTGGGAGTTTGTTCATGCGCTTATCTATCCCGTCATGATATTACCACCCAATCACCACCCGATGGTGCCTTGTCGATTGCTGAAAGTGCCACTGGGCCCATCTGCGCCCACCGTCGCCATGTCGACGAGCCTCGTCGCCCCGGCCTCCGGGGTCTCCCCGTACTCATTGTTCTTGGTGAGGTTGGTCTTGATGTATCCCGGGCACACCGAGTTGACCTTGCCCCCGACGTCGGCCAGCTTCCGGTCAAAGTTGACGCAGAGCATGTTGACGGCAGCCTTGCTCGCGTCGTAGGCGGTGTAGTCGATGTTGTACCACCCCGTCGACTTGTCCAGGGATTTGCTGATGCTCCCCATGGTGCTGGACACGAAGACGATGCGCGGTGGCCCGGCCTTGGCCCTTCGAAGCAGCGGCAGCAGGCCCTCGCTCAGCACGGCCGTGCCGACGACGTTGGTCGTGAACGTCTTGGTGTACAGCTCCCACTTGTCGAGCCCGTCCATGTCCAGCAGCACGCCGGCGTTGTTGACGAGGACGTCGAGGTACCCGTAGTCGCGTTCCATCGTGGCGACGGCGGCCTTGACCGACGTCTCCGACATGAGGTCGATTTGGAGCACGGATGCCTCGTGACCGCCTGCCCGGAGCTCTGATGCAATCTTCTCGCCCGTCTCGACGTTGCGGGCACCGATGATTACGTGGTAGGAGTGCTTGGTTGCCAGGATTTTTGCTGCGGCAAGTCCGATGCCCTGGGTGGCGCCGGTGACGAGGACGAGGGGGCGGCTTGTGGTGATCATGATGATGATTGTTTTAGTGGCTTTGATGAGTATTGATTGTAGAATGCGTGTCGTCTTTTTTTGTTGGTTACTGGCGATGTTTTGATAAATTGATCATATGATGGTTTGTGTGTCTATGATCATCTCAAATGACTGACTTTGCTGTCTCCTTTATACTATCCATACCCGTCACTTCCGACGCCGCATACCCTGAGATGGGCACCAAATACCAGTAGCATCGCCCAACTTCGCCGTGTCACATTTTGCTAGAACATTCGTTCTCTTCCCTGATATTCGCTATTTCGCTCCAACCACGGCCGATGTAGTTGAGTCGCGTCTAAATCCGCCGACGGTGATCAAGGGGAGGAGAGGCCTTCTCATTGATTAGCTAAAATCCAGTTGGCACTTTAGAAAATTTATCGAGCAAAATCAGCCATTGTGATGGAAAACGACCAAATTGGCCGGCCGTATTAATAAAAAGTCATTAATTATGGCGTTTGGAATGGATATGATGATATGCTTCGAATTTCTTGTCGGCCAATTTGGCCGTGATCGACAAAATGAGGTCAATGCGGCGGCCAAATTGGCCGACAAGAAATTCTCACGCCAACTTTACCGAAAGCGTCTCGGGCGTCAACGTCAGCAAGCCGACAATTGGCTTTTCCCAAGTCGATTCTTTCAACTTGTCAATGTCTGACAAATTCGGAAACTTTACGTTTTTACCTCCGTAGCAACGTCCTCGCATGCTGCGTTTCAAAACCACGCCACCCAATGTTGTAAAATCAATCGTACACCGGAGCATCAACGTCAGCAACCCTCAGCATTTTACCCACATCAGGAGCTGGTAATGGGGAGAGACTCATGCTGATTTCAAACAATCTGTGCTGATGGAATCAATAAGCATCGAGATGGGCTCTCTCTTTCGCTTGCACAGAGAGAGAGAGAGAGAGAGAGAGAGAGAGAGAGAGAGAGAAGAGAAGAGAGACATGGGGCAAAAAGATATTTAAGAGAGACGATATCGCGATGTTTGGAAAGAAGTGAAAGAAGGACAAAAATCATTCCATCAAATCAATCAGTGGCAATTCTATCAAACACAGCGACTTTTCAGCTACCAATTCTCAATTTACAAGTTTCTTCAACATTTTATTCACATCACAGCCTTGAAACACCATGTCTGACTACAAGTTCGAGGGCTGGGTGGGCAAGGACGTCTCTTCCGCCGAGGGCAACATGGAGTGGGAGGCTTTCGAGCCCAAGGAATGGGAAGAGACCGACATTGACATCAAGGTCACCCACTCGGGCATCTGCGCTACTGACCTCCACGTTCTGCGGTCAGGATGGGTAAGCCAACAACACACAAGGCGAGAGAGAAAAGAAACTCGTCGTGCTTTGCCATCTAACACCTCACCTTCTATTACAGGGCCCTACCCCCTACCCTACCGTAGTCGGTCATGAAATCGTCGGCGTTGCCGTTCGTGTTGGATCTCAAGCGACGGGCAACATCAAAGTTGGAGACGTCGTCGGCGTAGGCGCCCAGGCAGACGCCTGCCTCTCCCGCGACGGACCTTGCCGGTACTGCGACGATGACGAGGAAAACTACTGCCCGGGCGTGGTCCAGACGTATGCCTCGCGGCACCGAAACGGCGGCAAGTCGTATGGCGGCTACGCCCTGTACAACCGCTCCCCCTCGGCATTCGTCTTCAAGATCCCCGACGGCCTGGCCCCCGAGCTCGCCGCTCCCATCCTCTGCGCCGGCGCCACCGTCTACAACGCTCTGAAGCAGTGGGGTGCCGGCCCGGGCAAGACCGTCGGCGTCGTCGGCCTCGGCGGCCTCGGCCACTTCGCGCTTCTCTATGCCAAGGCCATGGGGGCCAAGGCCGTCGTCGTCTCCAGGGGCGAGGGCAAGAAGGCCGACGCGGAGAAGCTTGGAGCTGATGGCTTCATCGCCACCGAGGTTGACCCCGATTGGGTCAAGAAGAACACTGGAAGCCTCGACCTCATTGTCTCGACGAGCGCTTCAGCAAAGGTATTCTACTTTCAAATGACCCCCTTTTCTTTTTTCAGTTACTAAATATAGTGCACAGATGCCCATTGATGGATATATCGCCCTGTTGAAGACGGGTGGTACCTTTGCCCAAGTTGGTGCACCCGAGGAGCCTGTGCCCGTCAACTGCGGTGCCCTCATCTACGGCAACAAGCGCATTGCCGGATCGCTTGTTGCTCCACGCCACTACATCGTAGAGGCGCTGCAGCTCGCGGCTGACAAGGCCATCACGCCTTTGGTGCAGGTCCGTCCCATGGCCGATGCAAACCAGGCGCTGATCGATATGGAGGCTGGCAAGGCTCGCTACCGCTATGTCCTGGCTAATTAATTCACGCTATTTGCAGTGAATGAATATTTGTATAGTGTCTATCGAACATGAACATCAGTATTTACAAATAGTTAGCTTGGCAATTCGGGAGAAGTCTATCATCAGAAATATATGCTGTCACCTAGGTTTCCGCACTCCTAATTGACAGATGGCAATGATAGCCTCGACCTTACCGAAGCAGCTCAATACAACGAAGTGTGCAAAGGTTAGAATTCATTTTTTGGGTCCAACCAAGCATGATCCGCAAGTTCTTCAGGCGTTGGCCGCTCGGCCGGGTTTATCTTCATCATGGCCCGGAGAAAAAAAAGACGCAAATGCCTCCCTTGAAGTCTGGTTTAGACCTGGTAAGAATGTTTCTGATTCGAGGGGTGGACGGCCCATTGGCTCAGCGTCTTCTATACTTCCTTCGTCGTCAAACATGCTCTGAACAGTGTCATCGCCCATCGCCAGCAAGGTTTTAGGGAACGGGCCGAACAGATCGACAATCTCTGCCAGATGTTGCTTGCGTTGGTAGTGGCCATCGGGCGGGACTCGGCCATCAAACAGGCGAATGGCGCGGTACACTTCGAAAACCACAGCGCCAAGGTTCCACCAGTCGACTTTCGCATCCCACGGGGCCTTGATCAGAACCTCGGGAGCCCGAAGAGCAACTGGCTGGATATTTTCTGTCAGATGCTTGGTGTCCCAGCACGACACTCCCCAATCGCCCAAGGCGATGTCGAGCTCGTGAAACCGTGTGGGATCGGCTCCAAAATAGTATGCTCGTAATGGCCGAGACTTAATCGGCATGTACTGTTCTTCAGCCTTATCCTGCTTCCAGATAGGCGCCTTGATTAGGTACTCTGACTCGATACGATGCATGTCTCGAAACTTGACAAGTATATTGTCAGGCTTAATATCTAAGATTCAGTGAGTTTGTTTCCGCTTCGTACTTTTCAAGGGCAACGACATACCGGTATGAATCACGTTACTCGCGTGAGCGAAATGGAGGGCACACACTAGTTGGAAGGTGAACTTGCGCATGATCGGGGTAGGCACCATGTCCTCTTGGAACCAGGCGCCGAAGCTCCGCAAGGTTTCTCCCATAAGCTCCAACACGAGGCAGACGTGGTTACCGTTAGGGCCCTTGAGCTCGAAATCGTCGACGAGGTGGCAAACATATTTGTAGCCCAGCAATTGACGGTTTCCTTCGCGAAGCTGAGTGAGAATCTCTCTCTCAAAGATAGGGAAATCCTGGCCGTAACACTCCGCGCTCAAAACTTTTAGTGCCCAAAATCGGTGTTCATCATCCGGTCTGCATGTAACAACCCGGGTTAGTGCGAGCCCGGCAACAGGAAAGAAGGATGAGGGGGGTTGGGTGAGGAAAACGATGGACTCACGGCTTCGACAGGTCTTTGACAAGCCAAACTGTCGAATAGCGTCCGTAGCCAATCTTGCTCATCACTTCATACTTGCCTGCATACACATCACCGATATAGACTGGATGGAATCCACCGGGATGGTATGCATCTCTGCCCTCTTCAATATTGCCCGAGCCGGTCACTATTACAACACCGGGTTGTTGCTCGGCGTCGGCTGTCGGTGCTGCGCCCGCATTATCGGCCTGGTTCGAAGCCATATTGATCAGAGCGGAAGAATTCCCTTGATGGCAAGCGTGGGAATAGAACGCGACGGCGTTGAGCATGGGTAGGTTGCGAGATGCTCCAAACCGGTGGTTTAAGAAGCGATGAGTTACTGTGGCAGCACAGGCCAGGCAGCGGCGATGCGAAACGCCAAGATCATATCAGAACCGCAAGGTACTACTAGCCACTGCAAAAACCGCAACTGAGCCCGCGGTAGGCATATTGGGCGAAAGGTTTTGATCTTCTCTGGTTGCCTTTGCCTCAACTTGATGCGGGGCAAAGAGGTGAGAGATGAGAAGGTGGGGTGAAATGAATTGGAGAGGTCGCGGCTGCCCATTCCCAACTATCCAAGACCCTTGGAAAGCATATCACATGAAACAAAGATGCCTCTAGAACGGTCGCATACCGTTTTAGATAACGGAGCAATATTCGGTCTAAAGCCAAGCAATGATATGGCCGTACATTTTATACCTTGATTAAAGCCGTCTATAGCGATAATTAAGAGTCAAGCCGTCTAAAGTTAGATACTATAGCTGCCATATATAGAGGTCGAGATGTCTAAAAGTAGAAGCCTTTTATCTCTAGACAAGAACCAGACGAACTTTGTGGCCAAGGGGGCTCGTTAGTAGCAACGAATGGCATTGCCGTAATGCAATGCATAGGACTATACTTGGTATTCAGAGAGTGGAATTAACCTTATATCAATCAGCCACATCCCGTTGACAATCTGATTATGCCACAATCATTGGTGCGTCTGCTGGCTGCAGCATCGACTCCTGGATGATCCTCCCCAAGTCATCTTCGGGATAGCCAGGGCCCGCCCAAAGGCAAACGGCGGCCGCGGCAAGGTTGTGCATGAAAAGCGAAAGGCTCAAGCGCAGCGTCAAAAAAGTCAGCCCGCGCTGAACGTCTTGTGCAGCAGGAAACGTGCAGTGGGCACCGGAGCCAGGTTCGCCATCTGCCATCGGGGCAGCGCTAGGGATGGTCATTTCCAGCATGTTGTCGCGGATGGGCCGAGCCCGAAGACGGTCAAGCCTCTCTCCCACATCTTGAGCGCTGAGGAACCGCACAGGCTCTGCGGGCACGTCTTCGTCGCCACGGGCATCGACATGGTCTTCCTCGCTCTCGAGACTTCTCCCGCTGATGAGTGCTCTCGTGTAACGCCTTGCGGGAATGTTTGCTGCTCTTGACAGGCTGAACCTGCCTGGACCCAGCATCCATCGGAGGTGGCAGAGGAGCCCCTCGCGGGTTTTTAGGTTCATGGTCCAGCGAAGAATGCTCTTGATCTCGTTTGTGGTGAATCCAACATCTTTCAGCGCCACGTGGAATAAGTGAGCAATGCTTTGCTCCACGAGCTTGAAGGGGAAACTATCCGGCGCGATGCCCTCCGCACCAGGAGATGGTGGGTGGCAGTCCACAAAGTCTCCATGGCAGCTCATCCAACCATTGCCAAAAGGTCTCTGTTGTGGTCGAGGGAGTGCTATGATTGTATAATGAGGGGAGCTGGCCGCATGGTGCCGCTGCAAGACCTCTCTGGACGACGCAGTCTGCGGTGACATGGACTCTGCCATATTTGAACCTGCTGGTTCAGCATTAGGATGACTACCCTCTGTGCCTTCACATTGGACGCCATCAGAATCGAGCACTTCATTCGTCAAAGCTAGGCTTTTTCTCATGGCTTTCTGAAGGCTGGTTACGAGAGCCGGATACTGCCTTATCTCATCGACTGCGATGAAGTCATCCGCAAGCCCCGTCAGGACGGCGTTCATTTCTTCAAGTGCATTCTCCAGGCGGGCTGTGCGTCTCCTTTGCAACTCTTCTGCTGCACGCTTCCGATCACGATATACCTGCTGAGCTTGACGATTCTGTCTCCGCCGATTCTAGAGTGAACATCGTCAGTGCTGATGTGCTCGCCATGTAAAGCCATGCCTGTACCAACTTGTAGTGCCTCATGGCTCTTATGTACCCGTGACGTCTTTCTGGGCATTGGTAGATTCCCCTCTGTATTCATGTTGTCGTGGATTTTGGTAATGCCGGCCGTATAGATAGATGTGTGAGTGAAATGACATATATCATTGAGTTGTCATTGACTTAATGTCAGGTTCAATGAAATCTAGCTTATATACAATCAAGTGTGTCGGTAAAGACCATATAAGACGTTGAAGCGGGCCGAGGTTGGCGATGAGTATTTGTAAGCATGATATTGACTGTATTATGTGAGGCCCCTGACAATTTAGCACGGAACTGACCCAGGATTCTGACATGGCATAAACTTGGAGTTTATGGTGGGCCAATCAATTCCCCCAATTAATTCCCCCTTGCTCAATTGATCTCTCTATATTTCCAATTTCATTTCATATCCTTCCTTCCTCCTTCTCTTTTGTCGGATTCATTGTTCGGCCTCGACATTCCAGACATGCCCGCAAAATTCATCGATTTCCTAATGACCAACCCGATCCATCCCCAACATCTCCAGATTAAGATTACTTGGAAGCTGGCGTGCAGTCAAATGGCCCAGGCATATCGGCCTGGATGGGGCAGATCATGCCGGCAGGGCAATCTTCCTGGGTGTAGCACTGAGGCCTCTGGCGGGCTTCGACGCTGCGCTTCGATTCGGGGGTGCAGTCAAAGGGCCCGGGCATGTCAGCCTGGATGGGGCAAATGTTGCCAGCGGGACAGTCCTCCTGGGTGTAGCATTGGGGTCGTTGAGCGGCCGCAACAGTCGCGAGGCCGAGAACGGCAGAGAGCAGAGCGTTTTTGAGCATCATTCCGATTACTGTATGATGAATATGGTAAATATGGTAAATATGGTATGATCTTGAATGATTCGTCCGCAGAACCAAACCTTTTGCAGCGACCGACTATTTATACTCCGGATACGTCGCTGCTCTACTATGACGATATTCACCCTCCTCGCTAGTTAGGTACTGTACTGACTTCACCGCTCGGGTTTATCTGAGGTTAGCCTGCGTCACATCAGGATTTCCCCGAAGATCAGATAATAGGTAGTCCAGGCACCCGCAGTTGTACCTTGTTCTCGGGGTCTCTCCCACGTAAGATGATTCGATGTAGGTAACGCTAAAGAAAAGCGGGCCTCGAAGCAGGAATCCGACAGTCCAGAAGTTATCAATGCTGGAATCAGGCAACGCTTGATTTAGGTGAGATGATGACGATGATGGTGATGAACGGAGGCCCCTCGATAGAAACTAATTGTGCTATTATCGAAATATAGTCGACTATCAAAGAGCAAGGCAAAATGAGGAAAATCATGTATGAACCTCATTTCAGCCATAACATGAAACTAGTCTCAGCTGAGCTTACTTGGGCAGTTATCGCCTATAGGCCGACTCATCAAGTCTTAGTTGTATGGCGTACCCTTTTGATGTGCTGTGTGATTATTACAAGACCGAACCATCTTATGATGGGATAAAACATTCCGACTCAGATGGATAGATGGATGCCATCAAAAGTCAGATACCGTCCTAACATTAAAATAGGGTAAATGGCCTGCTTTGTGTTAGCGCGCCAGCAGCAGCACCCCAAGATTTGTCAGCCAAAATCCGTAGAAATAAGAATCCACGCTACAGCTGTCAGCGAGTCAGGCACACTCTTGACGGTGTATGTACAACCAATTCCGTAGAAAGTCACACACTTTATCTGGACGACCGATTGGTACCTTCTCATTTCCCATTTTCCCTCTTTAATATCCACATTATCGGAAGCGACATGTCGGAGCCAGCCTTCGATGTAGACTTCACACGGGCGGCCAACCGCCGGAAAGGTGAGAGAGAGGTTCACTGTATTAATCGATGAGTGAGTTGGGGGGTTTCTCTGACGCGCGGTTGTAGCATGTGACTTGTGCTTCACCAAGAAGATTAAATGTGACATGTTAAAGCCTGTCTGCTCCAACTGTGTCCTCTATCGCGCAGACTGCAAGACCAGCATCACCCGGAGAAGAACAAACCCTCCGAAGCCCAAAGCTGCTACTGCTGCTGCTGCCTCAGCTAGGCAACCGGAATCAACAGAGTAGGGCCCATGGCTCATTCCAATAATCAAGGCCTGGCATCACCAACTGACTGCTCCCAGTGGAAAAACAGAGACCGTCGAGGAGCGTCTGGCGAGAATAGAGAAGCAGCTCGAGGATGTTCTCGCGCAAACGCGGGCAAATCATCTAGGGGCAGACGCCTCATCTGCGTCAGACGAGAGCGGCGAGGTGACTTTGGCCGAAGCGGTTCAGAAAGATGGACCGTTGAAAAGCTGGAGGTTTGACCCGGTAGGACCGACGCTGTATGGTGGCCCTGGCACTGACGACATGCCTCTACCACCATGGGAGGAACTGCAGCCCATCGTCGACCACTACTTCAGCACGGTCAACTGCACGATTCCCCTCTTCGATCAACAGACCTTCATGAGATATCTTCAGGGGTGGTACGAGAATCCCTGCACTCGAGACGTGTCCACCTGGGCTGCGATCCAAATGGTCACTGCCGTCGGCCTTCGAACTCCGGTTCCTGGAGAAGACCCCAAGGAAAGGTTCTTTGAAAAGGTCCAGTGGGCAGATTCTTGTCTGAGAAATGCCCAGAGCGTGATTTCGGAACTGGTCACCCGGGAGGACGATCTCATGGGCGTCCAAGTCCTGCTGGCGCTCGTGTCCATGTTCCAGAACAGCAGCGATCCAAGGCCGGCGGCTGTACTCATAGCCACGGCGATCAGGCTGGCTCACAGGATGCAGCTACATTCGAAGACTGCGCTGCAAAACTATTCTCCTGATGAGCAAAAGCACAGAAATCGAGTCTTTTGGATAGCGTACGCGCTCGACAAGGTACGTCCTGATTGATGCCTGATGGATCATCTAATAGCATGCTGCTGATGATTTGGACCTAGGATATCTCTCTACGAGGCCGGACGCCGTCGATTCAAGCAGACGCCGACATTGATGTCCCCCTTCCACCTATGATGCCTGAAGACGGAGCCGGCGTGATTTGGACAAAGGATGGCCGAAACCACTTCAATCACTTCCGCATGAGGGTCGATCTCGCTCACATTGAAGGCAAGATTTACGACAACCTATGCTCAAACAGAGCAATGAAAATCTCTGCTACGGAGCGTCGCGCTCGCTCAGCCGCCATCCACGACGAGTTGGTCGCTTGGTACGCTCGCGTCCCCGAGGTCTTCCGTGTCGAGCACGTGCGGTCCACCGTCGGAGAGCTCGAGCTGATATGCATGGTCAAGCTGCACCATACATACCTGCTGGCCCAAATCGCAACGCACGGCACCTGGAGCCGTGACGGGGAATGGGTGAGAAGGGTGAGCTCGGCCAACCGAGCGGCTATCCTGGACTTTGCTTTGGGAATCGGATCACAGACTTCAAAAGAGTGCTCTCAGAGCAAAGAGTCGCATAGTCGCGACGGATGGAAAGCTTGCGTCGAGTTGAGCAGGGCCTGCATGAAGTTGTTCCAGGAGGCTACGCCTACAGAGTGTCTCATTTGGTAAGTACTTTGCGAGATGATTAACACACACACACACACACACACACAGATATATATACATATATACCCTAACACAAGACCTTTTAGGCAATGCAGTTGCGCATACTTCTCAGCACTCATCATCATCTTGGCCAACATCATTCTTCACCCATCTCACAGCTGTGTCGCATTGGACCAGCACCTTGCGACAAACGCCATGACTTTGATGAACCGCTTCATCGAAGTCGTCACGGGGAAACTCTTCCAAACCCTGCAGAAAGTCATCATCGACCTCAGCGCTACCGCCGACCGGGCTGTCAAGGCAGTGCAGAGCAAGGACAAGGCCAAGCAGCCCCCTCAACCCAGCGTCGTAGACGAGTTCCTGGGAGAGACTTTGGAACCGGTGGCCGGCGTGGACGTATTTGGACAAGACCTCGTCCTTGCTGATTTCCAGGACCACAGCGGAACGGATTTCTTGGGCGGCTACGCAGGGCCTTTGCCGCAAGGGCTGGATGCGTTCCTTGGTGGCGACCCGGGCAATGGCAGCGGCAGTGGCAGCTGGGCGCAGATGGATTCCAGCATATCGGATTTCGGACAAGTGAGTTTAAGAGACGCGCAGCAATAATAGCTTTGTCTTTCCTTAGCATTAGAGACTGCAATTCTCTTCCGGCGCCTGATTGGTGCTACTTACGGAGTGCCGTCACTCCGCGAGTCCTGTCAGCCAGACTCCCCCTGTTGCTGTCGGACTTTTGAGATCTCCGAGGGGCTGGTCTAACTCCATCAAAATCGCCGGCACGGCCCACAAACCCGGCCGGACTTCACGACGTTCAACGACATTGCTCTCAAGCATACATGAAAGATGACAGATCTGTTGGAAGGCGTAGCTTTTGATGAGCAGTAGATGACGAGCAAGGCTGTGGTCGATGTTGGCACATGAAAAAAAGTCAGGCTGTGATCGATGTTATCACATAAAAGTCGGGCTGTGTTACTAGCTTCTGGTTGCGGAAGGGTTTCGGCATTCTTCAAGAGTCCATCAATCATCCTTTACACCTAGCCATGGGACAAGTACGATGGGACTTATAAACTATAAAGCCATTCAGATTATCAGAAAGTCTGGAAAATTTGAAATAAGCGGCTTCTAAAGCATCATTGGCAAATCTGAACTAGCACTCACTCACTACCTCATACACAACTTTCTCTCAAGACCTAACCAAACGAGGCACCATGGGTTTCTTGGTCAGTCAATTCACACCTTTACCGTACCCGACCGGTTCGTACGCGGGGAAGACCGTCATCATCACCGGGAGCAACACCGGGCTGGGCAAAGAAGCAGCACGGCACTTTGCGCGCCTCGGGGCCGCCAAGCTGATCCTCGCCGTCCGGAGCCTCGACCGCGGAAGGGAGGCCAAGGCCGACATTGAGAGGACCACAAAGTGCGGCTCAGATGTCATCGACGTCTGGCACATTGACATGGCGAGCTATTCCAGCGTCCAGGACTTTGCCGCCAAGGCGGAAAAGGATCTCGAGCGGGTGGACATTGTCATTGCCAACGCGGGCGTCGCGAGACAGCACCACCACATTGCCGAAGACAACGAGGAACAGATTACCGTCAACGTTGTTGCGCCGGTGCTGCTTGCCGCTCTGATGATGCCCAAGATGAAGGCCACGGCGGCCAAGCACTCGACCCGGCCCACCTTTTGCTTCGTTTCTTCCGGCGCGCACCAGCACACCAAGTTCGAGGACAGGAAGGCCGCCAGGGGGAAAATCTTCAGCACGCTCAACGAGCGCGCGCCGGCCCTGGTCAAGTCCGGCGATATGTACCCCATCTCCAAGGTGCTCGGCATCTTCGCCGTGCGGGCCATGGCCGAGCGCTACCCGTCCGACACCCTCCCCGTGACGCTCAACCTGGCCAGCCCGGGCCTGTGCCACAGCTCGCTCGACAGGGACAGGCCGACGCTCGGCTTCACGTTGATGAAGGCCTTCGTCGCGCGGAGCACCGAGATGGGGAGCCGGGCTCTGGTGCACGGCGGCAGCGCCGGGGTCGAGACCCACGGGGCCTACCTGTGCGACTGCAAGTTGGGCCGGCCGAGGAAGATGGTCACGGACGACGAGGGCAAGATGTTGCAGGACAGGATCTGGGAGGAGCTGGCGGCTAAGCTGGAGAAGATTAAGCCTGGCGTTTTGAACTTTTAGGTGACCCTATTCTCTGGGGGGTGAACGTACGCCGTATGTCGGCGAAAAAAGCAGATAGGAATGTTCAATATACATATCTGTTTACTCCCTAGAACTTGGGGACGTGGTTGGTTGTACACCATGTTTCCAAGCAGTGTATACTTCGAGCCGTCCGTTGCGCCGTACGTGGCCTCCTCCACGCCGAGAAGTTCCCGTCAGCTTGTTGACCATGGCATCAAGCGCGTACAGTGCAGGTCTTTCTTAAACAGAGCATTTATTGGTATATGATATATTTATAGTTATCTTCGTTTTATTGGCTGTGATAGAGTTTAAAAGCCATTGGGGTATACGTGGCTCGATTGTGTATCGCCAGGCTGAAGCCTCGGACTGTGTTATGTTGCGCTTACAAGTAGTGCGTCAAATAATATACATACATACTCCGTATAGATCATCATTTGAATCAGGGCATTTAGTGAAGCCCTCTCAACCGCTTCTTTGCCGAGCTGTAATACTGATCAATCCCAACCCCATGTCTCCTCACCACATTACATCATATTGTCTCGAGGAGATGGGGGGTCGTGTTCAAGCGTTCCAGAAGGTTTCAATTAGCGATCCATCATGTCCGTGCACAGCTTGCCTTCACTCTCATGGAGCGCTATGTGGCCATCAGGAATGGTACTCCGCACATAAATAAACTCGTGGCCGCTATTACAGGTTTCTGGTGCCTTTTTTTATACATATGGTCCTCCGTAAGGGGCCTCGAGAAGCTATCAGAACATTCTACAAGATGTTAGGGGGGATTCACTTGTGATGCGTCAACAACTTGCGTCATGCGTATACGGTAACCCATTGAGACTTTGCTTCACAGTATGGGGCACGGTTCGTGTACTTGAGAAGAGTCTCAAATTGTTTCACATCGAGGTGCCCAAAGTCTATCAACATCCGTTTTCTTGATTTCGGGTTCGTCGATCTGAGTCGTGAAACAACGCCACCCGGCGGAGAAGTCGGCTTGACGGTGCGATCACGAACCGGTGACCGCCACAGGCTACTGAGTACTCCGTACTCCGTAAGTAACATGCAACCACGGCCAGCAGTAGACTCGCGACTAAAGCTGTAGGTGGTCAGCGAATCCAATGCTAAAAGGAGAGTGCTAAAAGCAGCAACTTCCGTAAACCTACTTGAAGCCGAAGTAGCCGCCAAGATACCACACTGCCGAATGAAGCTATCGCCGCATAACGAGGGGAGAGGGGGTTTGTGGCAAACGTTGTGCCGTCACTAAACAGAGAAAAGCAGCTATCCGTTATCTGCGAATGAGATTGTGAGATGTTAGAATTGGGCTTGCCCGTACTCCGTACTCCGTACTCCCGCAGTCCGTACACCGCTGGCCCTTCCTTGGGGGGGCTTATATTACTTTTTTCTCTCCCCCTGAGCCGCTTTTGATGATCGGCCGTTACTATCCTCGAAATCGCTGGTCGCAACGCACCCCCTTTTCATTTTCACACGCTGGCGAGTTGGGACTGCAGAGGAGCAGAATTAAATTGACACGACTCGTCTCCACTATTCAACCACCGACTTGAAGGCTGATTGGCTAGTCGTCAGGGCGGGCCGCGTTCGCACTGTGATGCTACAAGTACAGCACAGCATTGTGCCATGACGCTTCAGCGGGCTATCCACTGATAATCCCCTCTAAGGCCCTGCTCGCTCCCACCTCTGCACCTCTCGAGCGGCGAATGAAGGTGCCCCCCGCCGCCGACCCAGCTTTTTTTTCTGGAGTGAATGTTAAAGCTAGTCGTAGAGTTCAGTGCCTGTTCGCGGCCACCCAACAACCACGGCCCGCGGTAAAAAATAGCTTGAAAGTAAGACGGACACTCCCTTTCGCGTGCTTTGCGGTATAAAAAAAAGGAACAGAAAAGAAGAGGAAAAAAAGTTGCGCATGGAGAAAGTTTGTTTTCCTGGCGTTGACATTATTTGTAGGACAAGGAGCACTGAGACTTGCCCAGTGGTTCAGTTAACTTCGTACGTATATGTAGTGAATTCCCCCGAGTTTGTTCACCCTAAAGCGTCGTCTACAGAAGGCCATCCCTCCCTCTGCTCCGTATCCATCCCGCTAATATTACGCCCAAAAGGCCACACAGGCTAAGTAAGATAGGTCCCATATCCACTACCAAAGTAAGATAGAGAGGCAGCTTTCGTCCACTGGCGCCCCCTGGGCAGAACAACCGTCTCAGGCAACTTTAACCCACTCGACCCCCAGCCCACGGAACCTGCCTCTTTCTGCCACTCGGCACTACCTTTCCACGCTTCCGTCCCCTTCAAGCCATAATAATCTCTCCTCTCTTCTTCTTCCTCCTTCCTTACCAACCCCCTAGCACTCGCTCACCTGGAGCATCTACCAATTCTCTTTCTTGTGGTTCTTTGCACCATATTCTTCCTGTTCTTCGAACGGACGAATCTTGGCGTTACGCATAGCTCACTGTGCATTTCTCGCGTCTCGCATCTCGCCTCTCCGAGACCGCTGAGTAACCTCAGCAGAAGACTTCTTTGACAGAGGTCACGCCATTCTTTACTATCAACTATCAATCCCTCTCTGCCTTCGGGACTACAGAACAAGAAACAAACAGCTGTGTATAAACGTCAACGTCAGAGAAAATCGACAAGCTTAGGTCTTCGACAAATACGAGAAAAGGATCATTTGCGCAACATTGACGATTCTCGTGTTGCTACAAGTTTCACCACATCACAACTTTGCAACGCTTACAAGTGTCACTACGCGAATATAACCATTCGCCCGTTAATAGGAGGCGAATTGCGGTCCACAATCATTTGCCATCCCCATTATGCTTGCTTGAAAACAGCAACCGTCAAATTGCCCCTGGATTTGGACCCACCTGCGACCGCATTTTCCTTCGATAAGGCGTTGATCGAAACGAACCCGCGATTGATTGCCTTTAACCCCAACTTTAACATATACCAAACGCTGGCCGGAGAGGAATGGACAAAATGTTGAATCCCAACGGTCGACGTATGTTCTCGGGACGACCGCGCCCGAGGACCCTGCTCCTCATCGGCCTTGCGGCGGTGACTACCTACTATCTCGTTTTCAGCGGTCCTGCTCCCCAGCTCCATGTTGTGCCTTACCTTCATGGCAGTGAAGAACAAGCCGGTGGTGTCGTACCCAAGCCCGCCACCGGCACCGACGGCGAGTTCTACAGCGAAAGCCAGCAGAAGGGTCAGTGGGACTTTGAAATCGAGGACATCAAGGGCTGGCGCGATCCGGACGACCATGAAGACCCTGATGATGTAGAGCCTGGCTATGAGACCGATGGCAAGGAGCGTGACCCTGGCCAGATCAGCAGGCTCCAACGCGAGAAGGACCTCAGGCGCATGTGGAGATACGCTTACAAGATGAGCGCTGAGTGAGTTTAACTCTTCCTTATCTGGCCATCTATGTTTACTAACCAAGACGCAGTCTCGAAACCTCTGACCTCATCTACGGCAACACCCTCGAGACCATTGACTACCACGACAACCGTACCGAGGAACAGGCTGCCAAGCTTCGCGAAGATCCCGATGTCCAAGTTGACTTCACATCCGAGCGCCCTGTGCGATTCGACCCTTACCCCGACTACAACAGCGAGGGCTGGAAGGAACAGGGCTACGCTCCCTATGTTCCTTGCAAGGGCGCCACTGGTGAATTCATCGAGGATCTCCTCGTTTTCAAAGGTCGCCCGCAGAAGTTCCCCGAGCCCAAGTTCGGCAGCTACGAGAAGCTAGGTCTGGACCCCAACATTTGCTGGGAGCGCGAGACTCGTCTTGGTCCCTACGGTCTCCTTGAGCAGACCAAGAAGCTCGGCGGTGAGACGATTCCCATGGACTGGGACAACGTCAACTGGGGAGATCTTCAGCGACGCTGCGTGCATAAGAACGCGAAGCGTTATGACCTGAACAAGGATCGCAAGAATCCTTACCTGAACGCTTACCCCGAGACTGCCAAGCCAGACCACTACGGCAAGTCCAAGAGCTCCAAGAGGGCTTCTGCTGAGAAGGAGGGCGGCTCCACCGAGTACAAGCCGGAGAAGCGTACTGCCCTGCTGCTGCGTTCTTATACTGGCAAGGTCTATACCGAAAACGACAAGGTCACCATCCGCGCCATGGTTAGTGAGCTGTCCCTCAAGACTGGTGGTGAGTACGAGGTGTTCCTGCTCGTTCACGTCAAGGACCACAGCCTCCGCATCTTCGATGACCCCGAGGTCTACCAGTCCGTTCTCCAAGACAACATTCCTCCCGAGTTCCATGGCATGACGGTGCTCTGGAACGACGAGGTCGTTTGGGATATCTATACCGAGCTCAAGGATGACAACGAGCGCAGCGTACACACTGCTCAGTGGCTTTCTGTCCAGAAGTTCAGCCACGATCACCCGCAATTCGAGTTCATCTGGAACTGGGAAATGGACTTCCGCCTCACTGGCCACCACTACGATCTTCTAGAGGGCTTCTCCAAGTTCGCCCGCATGCAGCCTCGCCGCGGCCTCTGGGAGCGTAACGAGCGTTGGTACATTCCTTCCTACCATGGTGACTACGACACCGATTTCCGCCGCCACATTGAGGCTGAGCACGGTAACGATACCATCTGGGGTCCCCTCGATCTCCCCTTCATCAACCCCGTCGGCCCGAAGCCGCCCGTTCCAACCCCCGAAGAGGACGACTATGAATGGGGTGTCGGTGAAGATGCTGATGTCATCACCATGGGCCCCATCTTCAATGCCATCAACAGTAACTGGATCATTGCCAAGCATGTCTGGGGTTACACCGATGAACATCACCATTCGTGGGATGTCCCTCGTCGTACTACCATCGTCACACACTCTCGTGTCTCGAAGCGTGTCCTGGATATTATGCACGTTGAGAATATGCGTGGCAATCACGTCGCCTCCGAGATGACGCCTCAGACAGTCGCCCTTCACCACGGTCTGAAGGCCGTCTTTGCTCCTCACCCGGTCTTCACGGACCGTGACTGGGATGGGAACTTCCTCAACAGATGGTTCAACCCCGGTGAGCATGGCGAGGCTGGTGGCCACGGCAGCCCCATGGGTTGGGGACGTGAGCGCCGCTACCAAGGCAACACATGGTACTACCGCGCCGAGCCTCCCAACCGTCTGTACAATAACTGGATGGGCTGGGTCGACACCGAGGTGGGTGGTGAGCGCTGGGAAGCGAAGAACGGCCGCACTTGCCTGCCTACAATCGCTCTGCACGAAGTGAAGAACTTGGAGCCTACTAAGAAGGGGCACAAGTCTGGCTTCAACCTGGCTTACGGTTAAACTTGCCAAACAACATGTTCCGTATGTCATCAAACTATTGCATAGTGCTGCACGCGCGGACGTTGCCTCCTTATCTCGTATTGTGTCTCAGTCATTCATCATTTTTTTAATCTTATTCCTGAGCACAGTCTTTTCACTTCCCACTGCCAGAGCTTTGCCCCGGCTAGACACGTTCAAACAATACCCCTATTTATTGCTTCGGTTCGTTCTTTACCACGCGGGTGTCATCCAGCTCGCCGGCAGGCGCTTTGGCTCTGGGTTTTCTGAGGAACCCAGCACCCTCATATTTTCCTCTAGGGGTCGACAGCTTTGTACTATGATTGCGGGTTGTCATTATTATTTACTACGGTGCATGCTGAACCGATGACGGAATGCGATGCGAATGGGGGATACAGGCAGGAGGGAGGGCAAGACAGAGGGCACCGATGATGCACATAGCCCGGCGTTCTGTTTTTTAGGATTACTCGATGGCTATTTGCTCTAAAGGCATTGAAAAAGAAATTTGTCGAGGGTAGAAACTCCTCAGTTTATGTATGTAAAGACACCATGATAGAACCTCATATGAAGCTAGGTCTGCTAGAAAGTCAGTTCCTACTGTATACACTGCTGGCTCCTTGTTAGGAGTTGGTCTACGCGAAACTTGAATAAGACTACATAATGAAACGTTGCTCTTGGTCATTTTCATTTGATATTCATTGACATACTTTGCGTCTGTAGAGTTCGATAGTACCCGAGGTATTGTGTAGTAAATGGCAAGCACGGTTTTAGCATGACACCTGAGGTAAGTGGTGGTGGCTATCGTAAGCCCCACCTCGCTTGTTCGACATGACTGCATTACGTCCCTCCTTCATCGTTCACGCAAGACCAGAGGACGACAATCCACCTTGACGTAAAATTGTCAGTCTGGCTAAGGAAGAAATGAAATTTTGGCAGAGAAGATATCGAGGGTGATTCGCCCTTAGCATCATTATCCAAGCCATGCGTCCCTAACCATGAGCCCACCCCCTTCCGTGAGTCAAATTCCTCCACATTCTATCCATGATGCAAACAAGGGTGGTGACTGATTTCAAGGTAGACACCAGCTCCACGCAGATTTCTTCTGCCGAAAAGGACAACTCAGGCCTCGGCATCTCAAGCTCAGCCCACGCCCAGTCAGCCCACTGCCAGGTTACAGTCTACGCCAAAGTTCACGCCAACGCCCAGGTTCGCAACCGCCGGGTCATCCTCGGTGCCTAGGCCGAGCCAGCTCCGCGTGGAAGATCTCGACGACGATGATGATCGGGTAAGGCAGAGCGATGAGGAGGAGCAAGTCGAAGGGGAGGTTGATGAGGAGAGAAAGGAGAAGAAGAGGCGGGGCGCCAGGAGCGACTCTATCGAGGTCGAGTCGGATAGGTCGGGAACGCCTCAAGAGCTTGAAGAGAAGGATATAGATGGCTCTGACGGATCTGACGGAGATGCAGAGGTTCTTGAAAGCGCTCTACCTACATCCGACTTGGATCGTTCCCCGCCTTCTAGAGAGGTAAAGCGACGCAAGCTGTCCATATCACCCTTACCCGAGTCATCCCCCACCAAGGCCAGAGCCGGGTTCCTAGCAACCCAAGACGAGAGCTCCGATGATGGCCTTTCTGCGGGAGAAGGGGCCTTTTCAGAGGAGGAGGGAGACGAAGAAGAAGAAGAACCGTTCAGCGACGTTGATGACCTTGGCTCGGATACGGACCCCATCGCCAGGCAGCCCACCTTTCGTCCAGCGCCACGTTTCAAGCCTCTCGATGATAGCCTACCAGACGGCCTGCCCGTTGCTTTCTCGCCGCAGCGCCGCGGAGCAAAGTATCTCTCCAACGGCCTCGCTGCCACTCTGCAGGGCTGGCTCTCCGACATCAAGGGCGGGGAGGGCGAGGACAGGACTTCCGAGTCTACATTTCTGGTAACTGTCACAGAGGTGCGAGCCGGGAGGAGGATGTACCTCGTGCACGCAAGACCCGACGGCGAGACTCAGATTAAGAAGCTAGTTCTCGCAGGAGAGGGTGAGTTGACTGGGCTGGGGAGCCGTGCGGAAGTTGACGTTGGTAGCGTGGTGAAGGTTACCGGGCCACTTTGGGACGCCGAAATCGAAGGAGTGTCTTGGATTGTGGCATGCAACTGGAGTGTGCAGACATTATGAATTCTAGCATGTCCTTGTAGTAGCATGATTTTATCGGTATCGTATATTATTAGATGGGCTTCGGGGCATTATTGTACATCAAGGCACGACAGCGGCGGAATTCTTGGGATATTTAGATAGGCGATTATGTAACAAACGCGACCTTCTACAACATTGGCGGCAACTGGGGGATCTAGGGAAAGCTGGCTCATGTTGCACACACAAAGTCAGCTTACCATCTTTTTAATCATATCATTTCCGATGCAAACATTTTCCCCTGCCCTCTTGTTGTTGCATTCATGATGCTGAGGCCAGTCGTGCGTCCGGCCCGAGAGCTGCTGCACCGCTGCTGCCGCCGCTACGCTGCAACACCTCATCATCACCATCACCACCACCACCACCACTACCACCCATCCCGCAGCCTCGTCACGTCGAGCGGCAAAGTCACGGACCCGCTGAGGATCCTCTTCTTTGGGTCAGACGACTTCAGCGCGGCGTCGCTCAAGGCGCTCGGCGGGCTGAGGACGAGGAGGCCGGACCTGGTCGAGTCGATTGATGTGGCGACTTTGGTCCCGAAGCCTGCGGGCAGAGGACTCAAGGCGATGCGTGACCGTGCGTACATCTTTACACTATTTCCTCTGCTTCTTCTTCTTCTTCTCTTTTTTTTTCGGTTCCTTGTTTTCCTGCGTAAAATCGGCAGGGTTTGTGGGGGTGGTCGCTGGTCTTGTTTTGTTTTTTATTGAGAATGGTAAGCTGACCTAGAAGCGTGTAAGCCCCGATCATGGCACCTGCAAGGTCGTTGGAGATGCCGCTGCATCAACTGAGTAATTTCGATCACTTCGAGGTATATATATACATTTTTTGAAACCCAAAAAAAATTACGAGACTTTTTAGAATCATCTAGCTAAGCTAAACAATAATGACCAGATGCCGAGAGGCACGAACCTGATAATTGCGGTGTCCTTTGGACTATTCATCCCTTCAAAACTGATACGGCAGTGCTTATACGGCGGGCTCAACGTCCACCCGTCGCTGCTACCAGAGTAAGGGAAAACCATCTCTCCCAGAGGCCTGACAAGGCGTTTTTTTATTGTTGTTAAAATTGGAAGAAAAAAAAAAAAAGATCATTTTGCTTACGGTTTCTGGGTGTCGAAATGTAGCTTATACGGGGCGGCACCCGTGCTCAGAGCATGGTTCCAGAAAGACAGATACTACGGCGTGACGCTCCAGACGCTCGACGAGAATAAGTTTGATGACGGAAAGGTCCTCGCGCAGACGCCCAAGCCCGGGCTCGAGATGCAGCCGGGGTCGTCTCTGCGGGACATTGAGAGCAGGCTGGCCGAGGAGGGCGCTCTGATGCTCACGCAGGGTCTCTCGCAGGGGCTGCACGTTGACCCGAGCAGCCGAGATGCGGGATGGAAGGCCGAGGACCTGCGGCAACTTGGCGAGAAGCCGAGACATGCGAGGAAGATCAGGAAAGCCGAGCTCGAGGTCGACTGGGGAAGCTGGGCGGCCGAGGACTGGGCGCGGCGGGCTGCGTTTGGCAAAGGGGTCTACACGTGGGTTCGGCAGTCGAGCAAGAAGCGGGAGGAGTGGAAGAGGGTGATATTCCGTGATGCCGAGCGGGTGCAGCAGACGCAGTCCGTCGTCGACGGAGAGAGATTCTTGATTCGAGTGAGGAGCGAGCATGGGAGCAAGGAGACGGATACGCAGGTCATCATTGCGGGCAACGGGGACGTGTACGTCGACTGCGGGGGTGGGGACTTTGTGCGGGTTACGAGGGCGACGATGGAGAGTAAGGCTGAGACAGCCGCCGCTCAGGCACTGAAGCCCTATCTCCAAGCTCAGGAAATCTGAAGAACGTGGAGTTGTTGATGCTGAAAGGCCCCTCCCTCCCTCTGCACTGATGGCCTGTGCGGCAGTGCACCGCCTCAATACCTAGTTGTTTGTACAATATGTACGTATTATTCCGTAGAAAAACGAGGTTCACAAGATGTGACATGATCATGCCCCTTTTCACATGGGGCATTGTATATTCCGTATAGAAGGCCAATGATAGGGAGTGATTGAGATGCAACATTGAACGCGATGCAACGTGACCGCACATCAATTGTCGTGTTGGCAAGTCGATCTTATAGGGTCCAACACACGATAAATATAGGCACCGCCCCGGCCCGAGATGAAAAGGGTGGTGGTGCATGACAACCTGGGGGTCCCTGAAAAGAGATGAAGCCAGGGTATTACTCCGCACGCCGCTGGTCCTTTCTTTCAGCCTTGTTGAGATTGCCCTCCCTTTTGTCACAATCAATATGCGCGAAAGAGAGAAGCATGGCAGTAGATGAAGGGTTTTCTTATTTGATTTTTCTTTTTCGAAAATCGAGATTCTCATCATTGATTTACTCGGGTGAACAGATGGACAGTTGAAAGGTCTGAAATCCGGCATCGCGCGAGTGCTTGTCGCTGAGCAATCATAAGTGGCTAACGAAATGATTATTATTACTCCGTACAGAAAAAACATACAAGGGTTTGTACGACGCTCGCGAGACATGATAGTGCTATTGTCGGCGTGGCTTGTGTCCGGTCGGCCAGCCAAGATGCAACTACCAAGTTATTAATGCTCATCATGGCCGCCGTGGGGGACGGCTTGGCAGAAGGAGACCAGGGTTCTCCTGGGAACTTTGTTTGTAGGGCTGGAGATGCCCGGTGTACGAACCTGATATATCTGGATGCAAAGACTAGATTTAGGCATAAAAGACGAGGAGAGGGCACGTGGTGTGAGGGGCTCGTCAGCCAAAATATGAGCACTTTGAGCCGTGCATTATAATAAGGAAGGAACTGTATGTATGTAACTTGTACGGAGTGCTCCGTACGGAGCATGCATATGAATCCCTCACCGGTAATGAAGAACGTGAGAGCGGGGGGTTGTTAGGCCGATATGTGCGCGTTTGTTGTTGCTGGTGCCTCATCAATATGGATATGGATAGGGCAGAGGTGAACGGGTTAGGTAGGTACTCCGTTCTCCGTAAATGGCTTGCTGCTAGCCAACGGAATTTTCCATCATCATGGCCAGAGGAAGCAGGCGCGCAGGGGTAAGAAGGAGGGATGTAGGCAGTTGCCCGCTTTCACGGCTCTTATCGAGTTTGGGCAGGTACGAGGGTACAGCCTACCAAAACACGAGAGGGGAAGAAGAAAGAAGAGGAGAGAAAAGAAGAAAATTCAGACCTTCTCCATACAATGCATCCACGATGAATACCACAGCTCTCCGCAATTGACATGTGCCAACGACAGCTTCGACTCCATCGAGGAATTTCCAATACGACAAGGTGGCTTTCAATGGCCAAGAGACTATCGCTGTATACCCCGGTAAGCCAATGCACTCGAGGGACAAAAAATGACTGGTCTCATTGTGGGCAAGATCTTCACAGCGAATCTATAGAGCCCAATCTTCCACCCATGGAGAAGAGCCAGGATAAGATGAAGCAGCAACAACTCTCGGGGCGACAGTGTAATAGGTACTACAATTCGGGGATCTCGGAATTGGTAGAATACTCCGTATCATTCTTCATGGTAATACGGCATGCATGGCTATGTGGGTGTCAACATTGGGGCCTCGGACACGTTTTTACGGCCGGAAAACCGGCCCTTGGTCTCGGCTACGTGCACACCGAATCATCAAGAACATGAAGAAAAATTCAAGCCTCTTGCAACACCCGTTATCGATGCCCGATCGCGTTGCAGAACCACCGCCCCCCGTTCATCCACCAAACGGCCAACGCCAACTCCAAAAAGCTGGCTCGCGAGAGGGAAAAAAATTGATCTTGGTTCGCCACTTCCATCCTTCGCTAGCACCCATGTGGCATGGCCATCAGGCGCTAATGCAGGTACAAGCAGCCGCAACCCATGACTAGCTCCAAGTAGGTTCCCAACGTGCCATCTACGCCCGGATATTTCCCCCTTTTGCCTTTGTTCTGTCTTTTTCTCTCGCTCTCTTTCTCTCCCTCACTCGGTGTTTCCTCGCACCTTTGTCCTCCTTACTAAACTAGTGCTAGCGGTTCGCAAAATCTCACCCACGGAGATCGGGCTTGTCAGCTTTGGTAGGTCATATATCGAGGAGGAAGCAGCCAGGATGAGGCTTATACAATGCTTGACAGATGAGAGCCTCGAAGCCACACATGGTAGTAGCAGTAGCAGAAGCAGCCTGACATGCTGCGGGCTATTTTTGCAAAAGTCGGACGGTTTCGTCTTCCCTAAGGATCCTTTGGGGCAGATTACCCAAGGATAGCCGACATGATATCACCAGCTCAACGTGTACCCATCCTTGGACCGATCGAGGCTGACCCAAGAAGAAACCGTCACTTTTCTGCCAAGCTCGCTTGTCGATAGTGCCATCGATGGGTAGGCACATGGGCAGAGCAGACATCTCAGCCCTGCTCTTTTTCCACATAATCCTGCTGATGCTGTGGGACCGACAATTCGGTCTCCGGCTGGGCATCTACACAAGCGTCGATAGCGGAGTATGGTGTATCCAAAAGACTCATACATTATACTCGGTAGTTGCGATTATACGGAGTATATGTATTATCGCTAGCCCCATCGCCCCGTCACGTCTCTCGTTTTTCTCTCTTCTCCTTTTTCCTTATCGCGGATATTTTCAAGCTTACACATACACCTCGTACTCTGCGCCGTTCTTTAATACCAGACGATTCCTTCGTCTAGCCATTCACTTTCCTGAACCTACCAGGTCATCCATTCTTTCCAAGAACCCATACTCACTCATCTTACACACGCAACACTCGTTTACTGCGTTGTATAATCACTCACAATGGCCGGCTCTCTGTTCAAGGTTGCTACCGCCGCCCTGGCTCTGTCCAGCGGTGCTGCTGCTCGTCGCTTCGAGCTTCGTCAATTCAGCAACACCACCACCACCACCACCTCGGACTCTGACTCTACCACCTCGAGCTTCCACTGGGGCAACAACACCACCACCGTGCCTGCCACCACTCTGCCCGGAACTACCGATCTCACCACCACTGACATCGTTCCTACCACCACCAGCGAGTGTGATGATGACCCCTCTGACAGCATCACGGAGAGCATGACCACTTCTACCGTCTACACCACCACCACCCGCACTGTCACCGACTGCCCCCCTGAGGTCACTGACTGCCCTGAGGGTCCTTACGTCACCACTGAGACCATTCCTATCTACACCACCGTCTGCCCCATCACTGAGGAGGTCCCTGAGCCTACCGTCACTAAGCCCGAGGAGGGGTTCACCACCTCGACTGTCTACACCACCAGCGTTCACACTGTGACTGCTTGCCATCCCGAGGTCACTGACTGCCCCGAGGGTCCTCACGTCACCACCGAGACCATTCCTCTCTACACCACTGTCTGCCCTGTTACTGATGTGCACACCACCGTCACCGGCACTCAGACCAAGACCATCACCTTTACTGCTCCTGCGCCTGTTCGCCCCACTCACGTCCCTCACCCCGAGCAGCCTGAGCAGCCTGAGCAGCCTGAGCAACCTGAGCAGCCTGAGCAGCCCGAGCAGCCCGAGCAACCTGAGCAGCCTGAGGTCCCTGTGGTTCCTGAGGAGCCCACTCTGACCAACTCTCCTCCCCCTGCTGTGACTGAGCCCCCCGTTGTTCCCACTGGCTTCAACACCACCACAGTCCCCCACCCTACCTTCGTTCCCCCTCCTGCCACCACCACTGCCAGCCCCCCTCCTACTGCCGGTGCCGTCAAGGTCGGTGCCAGCGCCATGGCTCTGGTCGGTGCCGTGTTCGCTCTCCTCATGTAAATACCTTGAAGAAGGGAGACTGAGAAAAGAGACAATTCTGGGTTAATGGGAAATTCTTTCACGATAGGGATGGAAAGAAGGCGTACTCTGGTTTGGAATATAGAGCTTGGTTGGGAAACAACATTTTTTCTCTCTATAACGACACACCCACGTTAATTTTTTCTTCCTTCTCATTTTTTACTATTTAATGCACGCAACGCAAACGTTTTGAACAAAACTCTTCTCTTCTTCTCTCTATGGGGTTAAATCTTTTGTTGGCTTGACTGCTTCCTTGCGTGTGTATACACTCGTGGCTTTGTATCATGCGGTATATATGCCGGGAAACGGCCCCAAGGCCCTGTCGGTGGATTGGTGCTATACTAGGGCGGCCAGATGGACATGAATATAGAATACAGCCTGCCCTGGATATGACGGCTTCTTTGATTATGAATCTGCGCCTTCTGGCTGAATGTGACGCATGCTTCCAATCTTGCTTCCGACTCGCATCTTTGATTCTCACCTCCTCAACTGTCCCCCAACTCTTTGCCTGCTAAACATGTCATGTAACCCACGACTAATAATGCTCGACACATGACGAAGTAATTACGGAGTACAGATTGCAAACCTGGGATAAAGATACAGGGCAACGTCTTTTTAGGATTCACCTCGACTTCTAATAGTATTTGGAGCAGAATGAATCAAATGATGATTATGCTAATCAAGAATATCGAGCTTGACTGCTTAAATTTCGGCCCAAGTAAGACATGATTGTTCATGTACTCTTTTTTCAACAAGTTTTGTCTCCATCCTCGTTCCTAGGGGTATCATATAGCTCCTGTCAGCCTCCCACTGTCTTCTCTTCTCTCCTTTTCTCCTTTCTCCTCCTCTCCTCTCCTCTCCTCTCTTCTCGGTACGCTCAGGCGAGACGCGTTCGAATCCACTCTGCCCACTTGCACAGGTCTTCCATGTGCTCCAATGCCTTTCCCAACCCCTCCTTGCTGAGCTTACTGTCTTCGCCGAGGACGTTCTCATCGACAACCTCGACGACCGCATTGTGGAGAATCTGCAGCCTAATGTTGGCCGTGGTATCTTTGAAGGGGAATACTACTTCTAGTCGAGGCATGGGATGGACCCATAAGATGATGTCCATCCTCGCTCCGTCAAATAGCGTGTCTGGTTTTGAGTCTATCTCCATGGTGTCATCACTCATGAAGTCAGCAAGGTCATCAGTGACAGTAGAATTCCCTGTCGCATTCTGATCATTTGGCGAGATGGTTGAGCCCGGCAAAGCAGGTTGCAAAGGTGCTTCCCTTGTTTTGGAGCCAAAGCTATTTTCTAAGAGGGTGGAGATGAAAGCGTACTGTCTCAGTAAGGGGAGCATCTCCACGAGCTGCTTGGGATGGGAAAAGGGCATCTCGGTAATCATCTGAGAGTAGATTTGCTTGTAGATATAGAGATTGTTCTGATGGGTCACCGCCCCTTCCTTGCCTGCCCTATCAAAGACTCGGACGTCTCGTTGGCGGGAAATTTGCCTTAGCTCACTAGGGTTTTGGCTTACCCCCGGGGGCAACGGGAAGAAGAGGTAATCAAAGGTCGGCGGCGGGTATTGGTATAGATTCGGAGGTTCGAGGCTGGCATGCTCGTACAGACGTGCCCAGTCACTTTGAGGTAGAATGATCGGAGGGTCGAACGTCACCGTGAACATGACTTGTGGCACTCTGGTCGTAGACAAGTCAGGCTGCAGCATGTCCATCCCGGCGTCTTTGTTATCTTCGGAGGCTGGCAAAGAAATGTTGGGCGGCTCTTGCCAGTCAAGAACCTGAGTTTTCATGCCTTCTAGCCCATCTTCCTTGACGATTTCCTCGGCCAGCCAGTTGTCTGACATTCGCACAGGTGGGATACCTAACCCATCGATAGGCGCACACCCGACGAGCATGGACCAAATCTTTTCCACGTTTTCGGCGTAGGCTACGCTTGCTTCAGTGGTAGGCGGCACAAGCCGCCTCTCCTTCCAGTACTGCAAGGCCAGCCCAACGGTGCCACGAGCATGTAGTCTCGGTCGGCCGTTCTTAGTGCACATGGCTATCAGGGAAGCGTTGGCATCTGTGGCATCGCTCATGCCGGGCTGCTCGCGAATCTTGGCCATGTCCCATTTGTGTAGTTTCTCCAAACTTGTGTGCATGCCTATGAGGGCCTGCCGACAGTCCAGAGCTGGCATTATGCTGAGCTTATCCAGGCTTGCCAGCCTCTGGAGATTGGCAGCAAACTTATCAAGTGTCTTGGTCAATGGACTTTGCCCAGGGGCGAGCTTTAGGTCTTTGAGGAGAATGGGACCGGCTGCCTCCATGTGCTGAGCCGTCGTGGGGGAAAGATCCGGGAAAGTTAGTGAAACGTTTTCGACAATATTGTTGTCCAAGGTGATGTCGATCTGGGTATGCGAGCCCGCGATGATGAGTGTCTTCATCTTCCGACCATCAGCACTGGGAACATCTTCGACTAGACAGTCCAGGCCGATCCTCTGGGCCAACCTCTCCAAGCCCTCTTCGCTGACAAAGCCTTTCTTTTTCTATTTTTGTGTTAGTTGTATCCATATATTTCATAAGCTTGTTAGGACCTGCCTTCAAGATGTCCAGGATCCCCTCCAACTTTTTCAGCTTATCGTCCTCTCGATCCATCTGGTTAAGATTCCCAAGAGTGCCAACGTTGTGCAGATTCAAATCCAAGCCGTGAGAGAGATTCAATGCACCCATTGCAGCAGCTGTGGATGGACTGTCGAAGTTGAGTGGCCCGTTGGAAGCATGGCTCATCATTGTAGAAGTCGCCGGGGACTTCTTGACCTGCTGCGGGGAGGTTCGAGGGTTACGGGGGGAAAAGGCGACCTGGGCTGCGTTCGAGAATGGTGTCGAGACCGGGGGTGTTGCTCCTGCCAGCTGCGAGGGAGTTCGACCCTGCTGCGACGCAGAATGGCGTAACGCCGTTGGTGTCGACATGACGGCGATGGATCGAACGGATGGTGGCGTCGCGTGGAGCGTGGAGCGTGCTGCGGCGGAAAGGGCGCCCTGATCATAACCCTCACGAGCTATGTTTAAGCATCGGTGTCAACCCCCTCTCTCAAACGAAGTGGCGGCAGTGTCGCTTTGTCGATGTTCGCGAAGTCAGTGCAGCGCCTAAAGTCGAGAGGCCAAGGACGAACGGATTTACCTAGAGGTACCTAAGCGGGTAGCTCCCCACCTTTTAGGCGGATTAGGTAGGTTAATATTTCTTTGTAACCTGAAATATTAAACCCAACGACAAACGCCCTTGCAAGATCAGAAAGATTGTACCTAAGTCTGAGCCTTGTGGATTTTCTCTCCAACGACACTTCCGAAATCCCAATGGCGACCGCAGCAAGATCTTTTGCCAAAAAGGCTATAGAGGAAAGCTATCGAGGGCGCGGGGTCCGCGTTCTTGTGTATCCAACCCCAATAACCTTTGCAGAGCGTCGGTCAGTGCTTCAAGTCTTGGAGCAGTATGGGCATATCGAAACCTTCCGCATGACACCGGTAAGACTCCATCAAGGCTCTATTGTGGTCCAGTACTGATTTTATATCCTGCGTCAAGGGCTACCACTCGAACTTTGTCTCTGCGACCAGGGACAAGGATACGGCCAGCAAACTCCTCGAGGCAAGCCCGCTGTCCTACTTCATCTCTTCAGCTCACGATGCAGAGAGTATAGCTGCTGTAGACCTCACCGCTCCTCGAAGCTTCGAATTGATCAAACCTACTACAACAATGGGTGCGGCCACGACGTCAGGAGACTCGACTTCCTCCGGGGATATGGATAACCAGCGACAGGCCTTCACCCTAGAAATCTACCCACTAGAAACAAATTACCGGCATCTATCGTCGTCTGAGGGGATGGCTAGCCACTCAGATTGGCCAACTTCATACAGAAAAAAGGATTCTTTCATGGCAACTGCCCTCAGACAAATGATTCCGAACTCAATAGCGGCAGCTTGTCTCGCCTCTTGGGACAATGATCCACTGGATAAGAACGGGCAACAATCACTTAAAGACCGAAGGCTACGTACGCGGGAGTATTCTCCCGCCTCGATGAAGAATGGCAGGGCAGGGGCAGACGATGACGGAGAGGAGCTAGTCGACAAGCAAAGGCCTTTGGAGTCAAGCAAAGTGAAGAACTATAGCGACAGATGACTCGGCTATCGACCAAGCAGCACATGCACAAGTTGGCCCGGGCCCATAGGCCAACGGCGCAGGCGATATGAACGCATAGTCAGAGCAAGATGCTTGAGGTGCAATTCCGGTGACGACGAAGAACGGAGCCGTCTCACGTATAATTGTAGAGTTGGCGTTGCGGATGGACGCTACATGTATTACAGGCATCACCAAGCTGTGGGAGAATAATCATGCGGCATCTGTGCTTCAGTCCAGGGCCCCCTCCCATCTTGATTAACCCTACCCCAGGATAAGCCCCTTGCGCTCTACAGCGGGGAGGCGACCGAGATACGATGGTGGTTGGTAATCAGAAAGACGAATAGCCCTATCCTACACGTGCTTCGTCGTCAACCCCTCTCCGGGGCTCTACGTCGAAGGCACAGCTCTCTGGATTCGGAAGGCCCGTCATCTCCGCCTTGCACCGTCTCTCACAACGCATCGACTACCAAACCGTCGGCGGCGCATGACTGCTTGCGTGTCGTGCCCTCGCTCTAGAAGAAAATATATTCGAAAAGTCCTGCAAATGCAATCACTCACAGGCCCACGGATTGAAAAGATACTAACTAGGGTAGCATGCATTTAGTATGCATACAGCGCCACGAGGAACGCGTTATTGAGTGGGTTAATTCGGCTGAGTGTACTGTCAGTAAAGAGTTTACTGTGCTGCGGTTGCAAAGTCTGCAAGGATCGACCTGGCATTACGGCCTAAGGAATAGTATACCAAGAGCTTGCGAATGACATGCAAATTACTTCAGAAGAAAAATGATGAGAAACAATCGGGTACGACCTATTCGGCTATTGCAGCGAAAGAAAACATGGCCATTGAGTCAATGGAAAAAAAAAAAAAGAGAGAGAGAGAGAGACAAAGGCCCCTTGGGCGCCTTAATCATATCTGAAGCTGTTTTCAGAGAGCATTGCAACAAACTCTAAATATCGCAACTATTGTACTCCGTATGTACGAGCTGAACAATGAACTCAATGTTCGAGTCTGGAAACTAGGCGGGTCTTGGATCGCTGCGACTACAGCTGGCTGCAGTTGGATCGGGCTGGAGACGATGGGGAAGATTAACACTAGCAGCCACAGCGTGCCTACGTCACCTTGTGCGATGGGCCGCTTCAGTCAGCCGACGGGTCGAAAACAGGATCACGACCAGTTTGTTGCCGTCTTGCTGCACACGTCTGCAGCTGTCTGGTAATAGCGATTAGTGGGTCGTGGCTATGACAGCACCAAGCAAACCCCATGGCGGTGGCTTTTCATAATCTTCCCCTCAGCTTTGGGATCATATCGCGACGCTAATAGTCCGCGTCAGCGCGGCTTGGGCTGGTACCGCGTGCTAAAATACTACTACCCTAGTACGGAATAGGTATTGGGGGGGGAGGCCGTGGAGACCCACGCTTTCAACTCGTGCAAGGCTGGAGCGTAGCATCCCTGGTGGGCTTCGCCCAGGCTCTGCCCAGGCTCTATGCCGACATGACGTCGCAGCGTGGGTTGGATGTGTGTCTGTGTCACTTGAAAGCAGACCTTGGCATGAACTACGCTGGCGTTCGATGCAGGTACATATTTGGGTACATATTTGTTCGTGTTCCCCCGTCTTCTTCCCAACCTTCCCTCGATCGTTCAACTATCACATCTCACACTCTTCCTTCCGACTTATACATCTTCAATTCATTCACCATCCTCATCAACCCGAGTCAAGGTCTAGAACATACATACGTCCTACCTACCTATTCACATAAACATATCAGTCACAATGGGTCTCGGCGGTGCTCTTCATTATGTGGGGTCTTTCTTCCTCTTCGTCGCGGTGATTCTCACGGTCATCGTCGACATCTCTGCCCCAGTTGTCGAAAACATCACGATGTTGAATGTTGAGAATGGCAACAACCAAGCTAAATTTGGTGTGTTCGGATGGTGTTTGAAGGGGTCAGGGTAAGTGATGACTTTTCATGCCACGGTATGACATTAGCGGCATCGCTAACATGTCTTCACAGAAGCACCACCTGCTCCGATTCGAGCATCGGCTACAACCCTGCTCAGGTTCTTGAGAACGGCAACTTCGCCGACTTCAGCAACACCCGCGAGGGTACCACCAAGACAATGACCAACGTCTTCGTCCTTCACCCCGTCGGCACCGGCGTCACCTTCATTGCCTTCCTGCTCAGCCTTGTCTCTACCAGCACTATCCTAAGCATCCTGGCAACTCTCGTCACCGCTGTCGCTTTCGTCATCAACGCCGTTGCCTGCATCATCTCCTGGGTCACTTTCTCTTTGATCCGTAGCGAGGTCAACGACAGCAGGAACTCCAAGGCCAAGTACGGCCCCGCCATCTACCTCGCCGCAGTTGCTGCTGCTCTGTGCTTGATTGGCACCGTCATCATGTTCGTCACCTGCTGCGCCGGTCGCCGTCGCCGCAGCCGTGAGAGTCGCAAGGCCATGCAGGGTTACTAAGAATCTCTCGTCGCAATTGATGGTTTCAACCCTTGAACCATCATCTTACCATAAATTGTCGCCATCACGGACCAAATAAAGAATGAATTAAAATGACTGGACTCTTACGGCCGGGAAAACGACGAACATGATATATACAGAAACAACAAAAAACACCAAAAAAAAAAAAGGAACAATTCGGATGAGCTAATTGAGAGTGAGAAGAAGGTGTTTTGGAGCTTTGGGTAGCATCATTGTCGGGATTCTTTCCACAAGAGCTTTACCAGGTTACTTTGTTTTGTCCTATCTATTGGCAAATCTGCTACTATACCCTGTCTTAAGTACATACGACAACTACTCGTACTACCTAGTAGTAGTACTACGTTATTACCCTCACATAGACTAATGAAACCAATATTTAATTGTATTAAACAGTGTTCCAAATGCTTCAATTTCCATCCCCCTTACTCATGTCTCAAGGGACTGTCAAAATCGTCCAGAGGTAGAAGTATATACAGTATGGCTGGGCAACAGCGCGATGAGAGTACATTTTCCCGATCGGTGCAGGTCAAATGTCTCGGATTGGCTCCCAATGGGTGTTTGGACTGGTCTGGGCTTGGGCGCAGCCTTGGTTTCGTGAATCGAGCCGTCTTACGTCATCAGTTTATGGCGTGGTCGTATTGGAGACAATTGGCTTCTCTGCCAAGCGAAGATCAATCAACCACTTGGGACTTACTTGTACGGAGGAGCACCACGGCACGATAAAGAACTTGTCCACAAAGTGCGTGCCCACTACGGAGTACGGAGTAGACGTTGCGACTGGTAATGAAATACGACTACGACTAGAAGAATAACAAGTTCCCAGAAAAATCAGGTTGTCATGGTTGACCACACAGTGCGCTCAGTCGTATTACCTAATATGTACAGTACCAAGCCACAGGCAGTTGTCAAGGTGGCTGGTCAACTCTGGACAAGGAGCGGTGGTCGGTCTTGCCTCCCCTGTTTTCTATGTTCTATTTTCATCTCAAAAGGAAGGCTTGTGATCCACGTGGGTCCGTCCAGCTTGCGCGTCGTTGATGGATCAGAAGAAAGCTCCAAGTTTCCTGCTTGGATGGATAAAAAGCGGTGGGAAAACATGTGATGTGGTTACGTGTAGCGAACCGGTTCATCTGGAAATTCAATGCGAGCAAGGGTCGCAACCCGGGTTTATATCGGTGCATAAAATGCTATGTTGGGTGGACTGTTTGACTTGTTCC
The DNA here is from genome assembly GCA_003012115.1 of Trichothecium sympodiale. Taxonomy (NCBI): domain Eukaryota; kingdom Fungi; phylum Ascomycota; class Sordariomycetes; order Hypocreales; genus Trichothecium; species Trichothecium sympodiale. Next base: position 34,756 of record PXOB01000216.1, read on the forward strand.
CATGCGTAAAGTGTCAATTCTACAGCATGCGACCATTTTACCAGTCAATGGCAAATATATCAAGAGGCCAATTTCAGAATAGTTGTAGAAACACAAACAATGATCTATTATATATTATGTTGAGTACGAATATGCGAAGCTTGTATATGGCAATAAATTGCTTGACCGAATTCACAAAGTCATGGAAACAAGACCATAAACCTTAGGTAGCAATTCCCGAATGACCCCAGGGTAGGCGCGGCGAAAGTGCAGGGGGGGATGTTTTTCGCTTCCCAAGGATCAAGCAATCAAACCGGAAACAACTACTTACAAGTACTCCCCCGCCTGAAACCCTGCCACCACCCGAAGGAGATGCATGGTGTCGCCTTCCAAAAAAAACCGGCATACGATAATTTCCAAACCGGGGCCAACTTCGCGCTTGCAGTGATGGATGTTTGACTCGAAATTCAGCGCCAGCCTTGACTCGCCTCGACTATGTGAGAAACCATGCAAAAGCGAACGCCCAAATTCTTTTCCCGATGATTTTTCATCATCAGGTCTTGATCAGAGAGGTGCTCAGAAGAAGACAAGGGCAGCAACGGTACCAGCGATGAGGGCAAAGGAGGTGACGCCGGCAGAGTTGGCGCCCGAGAAAGGCACCGACTGGGGCTGCTGAGGGCGGCCGGCGGCGGAGCTGATCCCTTCGGCCGAGGAGGTGGGCGAGCCTTGCTCGGACGGGGGTCTTCGAGTTGAGGGACGGCCCTGTTCCGAAGTAGAGACCTCTTCCTCCGGCTGGGTCTCTTCGGGCTGGAATTCCTCGGACGGGCATGGAGTCTGGCTCTGCTGCTGGGGACGGGACTGTGGCTGTTTTTGAGGAACAGGGGCCGGTTTCTGAGGCTTCTCCTGAGGCAGCTGGGGCTTCTGCTGGGGTTGCTGAGGTTGAGGCTGCTGAGGAGCCGGGGCTGGTTGCGGAGGAGCCGAGGTCGGTTGCTGAGGAGCCGGGGCCGGTTGCTGAGGTCGCTCTTGAGGCCGCTCTTGAGGCTGGGTCTCTTCGGGCTGGAGTTCCTCGGACGGGCATGGAGTCTGGCTCTGCTGCTGGGGACGGTACTCTTGAGGCCGCTCTTGAGGCTGTTCCTGAGGTCGCTCCTGAGGCCGCTCCTGAGGCCGCTCCTGAGGCCGCTCTTGAGGTCGTTCTTGAGGTCGTTCTTGAGGTCGTTCTTGAGGCTGGGTCTCTTCGGGCTGGAATTCCTCGGACGGGCATGGAGTCTGGCTCTGCTGCTGGGGACGGTACTCTTGAGGCCGCTCTTGAGGCTGTTCCTGAGGCCGCTCTTGAGGTCGCTCTTG
>PXOB01000217.1:0-24391 GCA_003012115.1 Trichothecium sympodiale
CCCCCCCCCCCTCCCCCCCCCTTCTCCCGGCCCCCCAAAAAGAAGAAACCAAGCCTTGCCAGTTCACAGTTCATACTACAGGTTCTGCGAGGCGCGCTAAAGGAGGTGAGACCAAGTAAGATCAGGGGCAAGAAGAAGAATACTCGCAACGTCGGGCGTCAGCCCAACGCCACACCATAATATCCCTTGATCGAAGTATGTATGCACATGGCTATCCACTTGTCGATGCTTTTCTAATGCTTTCTCCATTGTGGCGGTTCAGCATGTGTTTTGCCTTGCTCCTCTGCGCCCCCTTGGCTTTTGCCTCCACCTCGGAGTGACACACTTTGGCGGAAAACAGCTGATGATAGGGTTTCAGGGCGGCCAGGCATCCGAGCGGTATGGCAACACGGAGAGTAAGTATCAAGTCAGCCCGTGGGTCAACTGACCTGAGTATATGAAAGCCTCGTCGACTATGTCAGCGGCGGGTGTGGCAAGGAAAACGGGCGAAATAGGAGGTTCTCTCCTGCTGTGACTCGAGTTTATAGTATTTGTTCCAGGCTCAAGAGCTATCCCTTGCGTCGGTAAAACCATCGCGCCAGCTTTGTTCAACACAAAAGACATCAGCCCTGATATGTCCCTCAACCCCAAAAAAAAAAAAGCAGATATCGACATCAACAAGTCTCCGCAAGGAAATCACCCCAACTCTTACAGTTGATCGCGGGTCCTATAATAATACTAGTAGCTTCACGTGCGGCTGCCTTGGCCTCCCCAACGACCGAGCTGAAAAGATGATGCGGGAGAAGGAGAGGAGGGGTGGGAAAGGGGGTGGTAAGATGAATGCTGACACGCACGAGTTCGTTGGAAACTCTTTCTCTTTCAACGGTTCCAGCCGATTCTAAATGCTCGGCTTTGGTTGAAAAAGAAAATAGCATATACATGATAAGCATTAGACGATGACATATTCCAGAGCTAGATTTTACCCGAGTTGCCCCTGGGCGGGTGTGCCAGTCGTTGCCAGCCTTCTTCGGTACGACCTCGACAGAAGGTCTCAAGGCTCATTATGAATCAGGTGCAAAGCCCTCCATCACAAGATGCGTCTTGGACCAACGACTCAAGAGGAGGTGGGTGATAAAAAATTTTTGGCTTGGTATATTAAGCTTAAGTCGTCAAAATGGAACACGGGATTCAGATCAAGAACTAGGCGGCATCATCTCGCATTAAACACTCTTTCTAACGCTATCTAATGGAGCAACGTAGGAAAAAGCACCATAGATAGCATTTTGAGTTGATGGGCAATCACATTTCGCCGGATAACTTTGCGATTTACCGGTCGGCGAGACCATAAGTTGAGGTCACTATTTATATATAAAATGACCCAAATTCCTTCCATATGATAGCTGAGCCACCAACACTCGACCTGTACAGTTTGTTTAATGACTATTCGAGGTATAAAAGCTGAACAGGAATGTTGGTGTTGTTTGAGTTTGTGGTATATACGGTGAGGTCGACGTGCAAGCGATGCGTAGATTGCCAGCCTATTACCAGCTTGGCTTTCAGTACCTGAGATTGGCGCCAACTCACAAGCGCATTTTTTGAATACGAAGTACGGAGTACTTGTACTGGACAACAAAGTCAAAGTGCTCAAAGTGCTCCACGAGGGCTCAGTTACGTCGGATAATATGCTACGTAGCATATCCTGTAATGGCCAATCAATCAATCAATCAATCAATCAATCATTCATTCATTTGCGAGGTAGCAATGATGATGATGACCGCTCGGACGGATACGAAGCAAGCATGCATGTTGCTGCACGGCAAGTAACGCGCGTAATCAAGAAGCTTTGTGGGCGAATGAGACAGAATCTGAGCATAAAAAGCCGTTTCCACATAACACGGTGAAAGGGCAAGTTTCATAAACCACCCCCCGAGATGATTGAGATGATTGAGATGATTTGATGATGGGTTGTGCGCGTGAAACCATCAAGGCCCTAAAGTCTGATGGGGGATGCATCATTAGGGGTGAATACAAGCAAACCTAATTTTGTTTGCATGTATCTGGGCTGGCTGGCATGACCGATGGCATGGGGGAGCTCCGAACCTCAAAAGCAACAAGAGCTGAGAGCTGAGGAATCAAAATGAATTGCCTCCCCAAGGGCGGCTCAGTGACATCCACCTCCGCCACCAGCCATGTTTAAATGACTCTTTGGAGTGTACTCCGTACATACTCCGTACTCCGTACCGACGCGTCCAATACGTATTATCGACGCGGTGTTTACCGCTTTCTCCTCACCTGACGCCCACCCCGTCCCCCCGCCAGTCGTGGCATTTGCCTTTGCGTATTCAACAAAATGCCGTGCTGATGCAAATGCATATACTCCGTACACCACGATAATCATCATGGTCCCATACTTGTATGCTCGCCCATTGTATGTACATACTCACGGTTGGGCGCGAGAGTACCGAGTACTAACAGCTGAGAGATGGGCATCATTGCATCCCGAGCAATCCTGAGCGTTTTGAGACTTAGCTGTCTCATAGCGGCTCAGAACTCAGCCATGGAAAGGGTCTTTTGCGGGTCAACACCAGTCCCGGCTGCTCGTCACCTCCCCCTCCTTCTAACACCACCCACCTAGCCACCCAGCAGCTCATGCTAGCCTGTCCATGTCTCTGGCAAGAGAGCACACCTATTAGTCTGCCGCCTCCCCGGACACTGGTGCCTTGCTAGCATGTTATCTCTGCCACCCAACACATGAATCTGTATACAATATGGCGAGGCTCTGGGCGCTTCAGGTCTGATCTTCTCCGAGGTTTCCATTCGGTCACTGCGATAGAGGCACGTCACATTTCCGCCCAGGCCGTGTCAAGGAGTGAACTCGGCATGCCTTGGCCGAGGTTCGGCGAATGGCTCGCCCGGCACAAAGTGTGAGTGTATCTTTTCCACGTCTCATGCGGACACACTGCTACTTCATGCCAGCGGTACCCTCCACTATCGTGGGGACCTGAGAGACGCTAACGCTTCTGTTGGATGGGTGGGCGTTGGTTTAGAAACGGGGCCACACTCTGGATATTACCCGCCCTCAATATTCACTGTCGTGTTTTCGTTATAACGAGGCGAGGAGTACTCCGTACATTCTCATACTCTAGAACAACACTGATGCCCGATCAATCAGGTATGCGAGTTATTCGGGGGCAACTTGGACTGTAGGTAGGTAGTTATTGCCGGCACCTTTTCGTATCAGTATGTTGCTTCTGTGAGACATTGCCCACAAGGCTCAACGCTCGATGCCTCCACCAAAAAGGGGTTGACCCTGACACGCCTGAAAATCATCACACAAGTTTTTTTTTACAAACTGTCCTTGTGCAAATGGAAGACAGGAATAATGGTATTCTTCAAGGTAATCCGGTGTATTGTTGGACTCATTGAGCTTTAAAATCCAGACAGTTGGATAGTCGCTGGTTTCAATAATGCACCCCAAAGGAGACCAATGGTGAGACTTAATAAGAAAGAAAGCAGGGAGTGATTTGCGCCAGGATCCTACATTCTGTACTCCGTATGTACTACGTATGAGGAGTGATATCAGTACGACAATCGCAGAAGTTCCACGACTGGACAAGCACACAACGTCCTTGCTATTGTCGGTCCCGCGGCTGATTCAAGTGAGACAAATGCGGCTGCATGTAAACGGAGCTTTTCATGTCCTCAGCTGTCTGACTCTTGACAAAGCAGCCCACTTTGGGAAGGCGTGCAAGTCAGGTTTATGTCGCCGAACATAGCGAGATGACATTGGGCTTAGATCTCACGGTGACTTCCAGCTAGCAAGTGCCTCATCAACTTCGGAGGTGTGATGTTGCAAACCCCAGGATTTCTTATCTCGCCATTCGGTGCACGTACGGTGTAAACCCATGTTGATAACACTTAGCATTCGGCGACCAAAGGCCAAGCTATGAGCACCGTGTGTTTGCTGTTCGCTTCCGGCTCATACCGGAGCACATGGACAACTTCAATCTCGTCTTCGTCTTCGTGAAAAGAACACCTATTGAGGACCAACTCAACACTCGCATTAGTTGCTAGCGCCTTGGCCACTCCTTTGCGCGCGCCCGCGGATCATACCAACGCACAAGTGCAGATCACATCCAGTTGCGCACGCGCAACCTCCGCAAGGTCGAAGCTTGCAATCAATCACCGAGCCAAGATCTCATCGAGCTCATCTCTATGGTGGGTCCGAAAAGAAAGTACTCCGTAGGTCAACGAGAGTGATTGAATCCGTTGCGCGTCGCGAAGAGAGCTGAATGAGGACCATGCTGCAGCAGGACCCGCAGTCTCGCCCCCTTCCCCTGCTTTCTCTCCCTCCTCAGAAGGAATGTCCATGAGAAGCCATAGCCCGACACTGATGAGACCGAGATACGATGAACTTGGGTAGCAGTAAAAGGCCATGTGCCTATTGCTGCGAACCATTGAGAAGGTTCAAGCTATTGTTGCTTGTAGCTTGCTTATAGTCCCACACGTTCCTGGATTGGAATAACAGTGGCTACTAGTAAATCGCCTCTTCATCATTGCTTGCCATCCCCAGAATATCAGGGCGGCTTAGCTTGAGTAGGCATGGCCCAAAATCCCCAACAGAAGGATGATCAGAAGGCTTGACTCGCCAATTCCTAGGGTATCAAGTCCCGCGTTTATTTCCTGTCAGGTAAAATCGCCTACATTTCAACCTTCTCGGCTGGCGAAATCACAACCTCTGCAATAGTAACTAGATTCCATTTGTTGATGAGTGATTGGGACAACGTCGAGGCTGGCAGAGCCATCTGATCAGACCAGCGCACGGCATGGTCATGTTGGGCACCGGTATTACAGCTTGGAATATTAGCCATGTCGGCGGCAGGTTTGTCAGCATGTATAGAAACGCATCGTTGGAGTTTGGCTGGTGGCGCATTGAGAACTAGTGAAGGCTATAACGCAAGTCGAGAGCATGTGTGAGCGAAGAAACACACTGGAATATTCCGCCTCCTGGTTGGCCCTCATGTTAATCCACGGAAGTATTCAATTCGAGCCATGGTATCACAGAGCACCTCATATGTTCGGTCCCGAAAAGGCCGCTCGGGGCTGCTGGCGATTGGGGGCCGCGTGAGAACAATCGAGGCGAATTTATACATGGAGCCAGGCCAAATTGTAGTAACAACCCAAGGCCAGCTGACATGAAATCGTAGAGCACAACGAAGTTGAAACCAGTTGTCTGAACGGGATATCTCTTTGGAGAAATCGAAACAGTAATAAATATTTCGTGTGAAGTTGGTCTAGCACCGCCCAAGGTCACACAAAGATGGTCCGGCCAAAGGTGACAGATGGTTAGCACCGCATATCAGTGGATACACCACGCGAGCACAAGCCTAGTAAGCTGCCTTGCAGATTGCAGATTGGTTGCACAGAGTCCGAATCAACACATGGATCCTTAGGAAAACCTCTTGTCTGGTTTGTGTAACACTCCGACAGCAGCCTTGTAGCCTCGGTGATGATCCAACAAAGGTAAGACAGGCGAACGGGCAGACGTGCTGTGGCGCTCTACTCACGTAGCTGACAGTTTCTTGATGTGGCGAAGGGTTCTTGCTGACAAGTGAAGATGCTGCTGATGGCGAGGGCCGACCTTTCGCCGATGTGGGGGGACGAGACAACCCGTTCAACCAGTACTCCGTGGTCGCTCTTCTTTGTGTTCTACCCTGTTTACCGGTCGCTTCTGAAGTCGGAGATGGCTCATTCCAGTCACGGCTTGAAGCGGTCCATGTGATGTGAATGTGCTGTCCAATTGACGGCAGCCTCCGGCCGATGGCTGGGCCGTCAGCGTCGGAAATACACGGTGTGCTAATGCTTATCCAGAGGCATGGGCATTGTGATCCTTTAGACATGCTGTGGTTCGAATCCAAGCCAATATGTGCGTGGGCATATGGAGTACCATGATTGCGCCAGAAAGAGTCCGTGCCTCGATCCCGCATGGCAAAAACCTTAGGCCATTTTAGTCCCTCCCGGGATTTTGGTTCGGTTGATCTGTCGGCTTGCCTAGGATCTGGCACTAAGGAAGGGTTAGTCCTCACCCAAAGCGCTTGTGGTTTTGGGCGTAGCAAACATGGTGATACACAGTTGACTCAGCGAACAACGACGTCTCTCTGATGGGTGCAAAGCAGTAGATTGCAACTGATACGGGGGGGCGATGTAGCAAGGGAACTCCTCGGCTTGGTAGCAATCACATGATGGAGTGCATGAACCAAAGATCCTTGGTTGCCTACGAGCTGTGACCGGAAGGCGACAATGAGGGAGGGGTGTGTCGTGAGATGGGATTGTACGGAGCACGGCAGACGCTTCGAGAGCCAGCACCGGCCCGACCAATTTTTCCCAAATCGTTATTCGATTGCATTGCTGCATTGCTGCATTGCTGCATTGGAGGCTGGGAAGAGGGTGGCAAGGGCAGCAGTTACGGTGCGGCAGGTGCCAGGGCAGGTGCAGGTGCAGTTACAGGTTGCATGTACGGGGTGCGTATTCCTGACCCATTTAGGGAGTGACGACGCACCTTACCCTGTGATTATCAAAAAGTGTGTTGCATTTCTCCGCCTCCTGCCGTTTCAACGGGCGCATGCACGAGTCACCGACTTTCGCAGCTTGAATTTTTTTTTTTGGCGGAAAGTGCGCAAAGTTTTTTTTTTTCTTCTTTTTCTTTATTTTTGCGCTCGGCAGGTACCGTAGATTTGCACACCCCTCTTGGATAACACGATTTTTATGATGATGCTACTTCACTTCTTGAATCTGGTTCAGTTAGCTCTATTACTTTACCCCATTCGTACTACGCAAGCTTCGTGGTCAGCTAGGGCCAGGGCACGACAAGTTCGCGTTAGTTCGAGGATTTACAATGCAGTAGGCGCATCTCGGTTTTGTGTCACGTTTCCTAGTTCCCCTGTCTTCCTGGTTTTGCTCGTTGGGGATCCTAAGCTATGAACCTAGAAAAGAGGGTGCGGGCTACGTCCAAGTTACTGGGCTCTCAAGCATGAGATACCCTACCCTACCTTGCATACTAAAAAGCAGGTACCGCCAATTGGTGCTAATATGTGCATGATAGTGAGTCAAGGGAGCTTCGTGTTGAGACAAGACGCCGACCAAGAAAAAAAACCAAGAATAAAAAATGACCCATCGTGCAGCGCAATTTGTAATCACCACCAATCTGATGATGGATGGATGCTCCCTGATTCAGCAAGCCGGCACGCGGTCCAGAGCCCAGAGGTCCAAGCCCTCGGATGCAGCAAAGCGACACGGAACATTTGCCATTTGCGCCTGCGCCTGATGCGGCTTGAGTGTTGGGCTACAGTCCCAGAAAACCTGTGAATGATGATCCATCCATGCAACGCACACCGACGGCAGTCAAAATGTCAGAATTGTACAGTGCGCCCCCGTATATGCACAATGTTGCGATGCGTGCTGCGCATTTGCCCGCATGCCCTGTCGGACCCATGCAAAGCCGTCACTCGTCGGGCTTTAGGACGCAGCTGGCGACGGCCGACATTTCTTCATGTAGCCCGAGGTATGAAGTGAAGTTGATGAGGCAGGCATTGAAAGATGATGCGGCGACGTCGAGGTAAAGTAATTGACCAGGACAAATATCGACTGGTAGGACAAAACAAGCGTGGTTCTGGTAGCCAGGAGCCAGGTTGGTCCCTGGCGTCAATCGTGCTGGTGTAGAGACCGTCTGTGTGCCGGTTCCTCTTGTCCCGACGGGAACCATAGCCCCGGGTTTTGCACTGGCGCTGGCTTCTAGCACGACTGACCTTGGGGCCACCGTTGGCGATGGCGCCGGTAGACGGGTTCACTAACCTCCAACCTAACAATTTGAAAGAAGTGTGCCACCTAGTGATGCAAATGCGAGAAGTGCGACAGACTCTAAACTCAATGATTGGCTATATAATGCATATGTGCGGCAGCCGATATAATCCTGCCTACATACGGACGTATAGGTACTCCGTACGCGGGGAACATCAACCTTGGCTAAAGCCACGGGTTGGGTCACTTGGTACCCGTCGCCGACCAAAACAGGCCAGGTACGAAGAGGCTCGCTGCTACTAGCATGCATGTATCCAGTACATTGGCTCAGGGCCTTTACTTTCTGTATCCTACCGATCGAGAATGACGACGTTTATTAGTGCACATTGAACTCTGGATATCATTCTCCACAACATCGCAATCGCGCTTTCAGCCACGAGGACATATCCATGGTGAGTGATGTGACGAATTGAAAATAAAAAAAATTTGGACTTCAGCACGCCCGCGAGCCGCAAGCGAATCATGTTTATGACCATGCTCATCTCGACGCACACCCCTCGCGTTTTGGGTCAATGGGTTGGGGAGAGAGAGGGGAGGGGAGGGGGGCAGGTTGTGGTCACCTGGCGAAAGCTGGGAGCCAACGTGAAATTTTCGGCATCCGAGGGTAATCGGCAATCAAAAAGAATCCAGCCCTCGTTGCGAACAATCGAGGCGTCAGGGTTGCGCTTTGCACAGTGTCGTTGAGAATCCTGAAAACCGCAATAGATCTGCGCCTTTTTGCTGGCACAGCGCAGCCCAATCAATGCGGGCAATTCATGGGCCCCATACTTTTCAAAAGAAAACGACTAGCGTGGATGTCACTGGGCGCAGCAACTGGCCTTGGCGGCCTGAGCAATCCCAGCATCCGAATCATCGCACAGGACCATGACTGGGTCACCCCACCGGGGCATTATCCCACAGCTCCATCAGCTTCCTCGCCCTCTCATTCTCCCCGGAAGAATGTGAGGGGCCACCGCAATGAGGAAGTGCTCAGTACAACACACTAAAAGCATTGCCGCAGCGTCTGTCTCTGGCTCTCGCGGTTGGCAATTGGGAGGGTCTCCTGGTTTTCAGCTGTCCAGGAAGTTGCTCGGGTTTTCCGGTACGAGTACGGAGTACATCCTGCTCCTCAATACATACCACCAAGGCATCATTGGGCGGCGTTCGTATGGATGCCCAGGTTTGGAATGTCGAGCAGCACCCACCCCCTCCCTCAACCCTTGGGTACTCTCTTCACCTTGCGATCCCATGTTTGTACTCGCGCGATGGGAAACGTGGTTGTGGGCGAAACGAGCTTCAGAGCAAGCAAACTGGGCTGATCTAAAGTTGCAGGGGGCTGATACTGATGGCTGCATCTCAAAACCGACTCATGGACAGCGTTACTATATCCAAGTTTGATGGGATGGGCCCACGAGTCAATCTTTGGCAGGTCGCACGAAACGTTTTGGACGGACAGACACAGACAGACAAAGACAGACATGATGTTTTGCTGATCACTAATATTGGTAGCTCGCTTTGACAAGTCTATCATCGACGTACCGAGTACGGAGTACCTACCTATTCCCTCAAACAGTCGAACCGTGTCAACCCAACCGTGGGCGCCCGAAACACACCAGAGAGAGGACGTGTGTGGCATACCCCTGCTTCAACCATTTTCAGTGATCCTACAAATTTCAGGCAAGCTGAAGATGTTGGCCGGTGAATAGCAAGGAAAAGGGAATTGCAAGAGACAGTTTGTGCTCTGTGCGTTTCCCACGCATGCGCATCCAGGCAATGTTCAGACAGGGAGGGGGCCCGTCCAACTTGGCCAGGGTACTCCGTACGGCACTCGCCATCATGAACCTGGCACTCAATTCCGTGCCAAAAGAAAATCAGCACCCACCGAGCGAGAAACGTACCCGTACGTAGAACTTCTCACCTGAGATTTTCCTTTTTGTGTTCCATTTTTTTTTTTTTTTTTTGCGTTTTGCCTTGCTCACTCATCTCATCTTATCTCTCGCCTTCATACCCTACCGCTGCACTCACGCGTTTTTTTCATATACGTTCGTTGGTAGATACTTACATACACACTCCATACCGTGCCCACTATCGGAACTGATCGAAATTCCTCTCGAGAAGTCCTCCATCCAACCTTTTGCAGTGCTCCAACCCACCTCCCCTACTTGTACCTACCACGTACATATTTCCCCAATCATACATACCATCATCTTACTTTCGTACTCCGTACAGCGGCTTTCTTTCTTAGCTCTTGCGCGAGTCAGCGGCAGATCCGGCACCGGCCAGCCGTGGGGAACGTTCGGCAGGCGATCGACTGCGCGGCGAGCCAAACAGTCAGTACCAGGTGTATTTTGGTACGAAAGAGGAGTGCAGAGAGAACTTCACTTGGCCTGTACGGAGTGTACACTAGAGGAAAATAACCCGATTCACACCCCCCCAACTTTACCAAACAAACACCCCTGTTCATCATCATCCATCCCCATCCCCCCCCCCCTCCAGGACCCGTAACCCATTGCACTGGCAAAGTCCAAAGGGCTTGGTGCGCTCCATACCGCCCTCTCCTCCTCCTTCTCGTCGCCTCGATAGCCGCATATCTTTCAATCCAAGGTACTGGTTGGGTCCCCGGTCGATACTCAGTTTCGTGAAAGTGCCCACTTGTTCGTCGGAGCTGTGGCTCCAAAGTTCACCTTCTTTTCTATCGTCAGTCACCTTTCTCTTCACCCTCTCTCACCCTTCCGTTTACCCAACTTCGTGAAGCGGTGACGATCATAAAGCAATTGAAAGCTTTGCCTACTTTGCAATTCAAATTTTGTTTCCTGCTTTCGCTTGCAGATTGAAAGCGAACAAGAGTCGCAAACAAACAAAAAAAACAAGGAAAGAGTGAACCAAAAATTCACGTGCTATACCAAACAATTGTGGCTCCTTTCCATACCGGCTGCTGGCGCATTCAGTGTTTTTTTTTCCCGCCGTGTACATAAACTTCATCGGCTTCCGGTGTCCCCGCACTCACCAAGTTTCCCATCCGCCGGAACCAGAAGCTTCCCACCCACCACACGTACCTTCTTAGCCCGTTCGCGACATCAGACAGACTCGAAAGCAATCAGGTTTGCTAAAAACGCAGCGCGCTCAACGAAGAGAAATATTTCACACGCCCCCGTTGGCCCATCTTCCTAAGTCTGGCGCTAAGCTGGTGTTGGAACCTTGGATCTCCACGGTAGAGCTTCACACCAACCAAGCACCCCAATTCTATAGCGCACTATATTAGTGTCGCGCTCCCCAACCTGAACCGCCGACCCTTTAGCTCTTCGACCTTTTGTGCGATCAGGTCAAGCGCAATCATCATTTATCCTTGCCAAGGCTCCAGCGAGATCCGCGCCCTAGGATTACGGTCTAGTTCCTGGTGTCATCGCTGGCTTAACCATAAACCTATCCTTGGACTTCTGGATCCGCGCCATCACCTGGTGCTGTCGCGCCCCCAAACAACATATACCGTCGCGCTGCCCGCAAATCTCTGGAACCACCTTGTCGGATCTTGTCAGCTCTTCCCAATCCTACTTGCTAAACTTTGGGACGGACGAGACAGCCTTGAGACGGTCTTGGGACACTAAAAAGCCTAAGCCCCGAATCCAGCCCTGTGTACCCCAACTTCACTTTTGCTCCTTTGAGCTGTAGCATGTCCTTGGTGTCAACGCAGCAACAGAAGAAACACGCTTTCGTTGACGTTGACAACAAACGCGCATCGTTGCACTCTTCCTCCTCCGTCCGCCTGGGCTCCGAAGCATCCCCCGACTCCCCCCCTGGCCCTCAAGACCACCCCCTTATGGAACGCGGTGCCAACGAATACCAGCAGTCAGGTTTGCCCTCGCCCTACCCAAGCAACTTCGGCGACAACCATTCTGAAGGCTCCTCGGCAGATCACGCATCTGCTGCTCAACAATACCCGGTCAAGCAAGAAGTCAACTACCCGGCTTCAGCTACTCCGACTTCAGAGTACGGTGTCTACCCGCATCCCGCGCGGTCAGGATCCTTCGCAGAGCACCTGCAACGTCCATACCATCCAGCCAGCAGCGCCAGCAGCGGAGGTATGGCGCAGCAGCAGCCAAACAGTCCGTCCTTGCCCCAGCAGCCGGATGGGCGAAACCATCATACCCATGCGGTAAAATCTGACCACGATGTACCTATAGATCCGTCCATCGCGGCGCCGAGCCCAACCTACCCTTACGGGCAACATTCGCCTTACGGGCCGAACCCAGATATGGCTCATGGCTACTCCCACCCTAGCGGTGGCATGTACGCTCAACCGCGTCCAGACTGGGGAGGTTATGGTCAGCATGGGGCACCAATTTCAGCCGGTCATCCAGTCTACGGGCAGCCCCAAGCCTCAGCTCCCCAGCAACAGAGGGGCAGCCAAGTAAGTAAATATTCCAGGAGAGCATGGCGAGAAGTGAAGAATTGTGAGAAGAATGCGGGCATATGGTGGGGGGCGAAAAAAAAACTATCAAAATGCGCGCGCGCGTATGTGCACTGTTTTGAGAGTTAGCCCAGCCACCGAGTTGCAAACAGGAGGCGCGTTTCTACGCGTCTCCTGTGAAGTCGGGATGGCCAAAATGGGCATAAACTTCTCAATGGTTATGCGAGTGATTTTCTGCAACGGTTGCGCTAACGTTTGTTTCTCCTCAGGTCTACTCGTTCGTACCTATTCCAGGTGCCCAGCAGCATAAGCGCCCTCGTCGTCGCTACGAGGAAATTGAACGAATGTACAAGTGTGGGTGGAATGGTTGCGAGAAGGCGTATGGTACACTCAACCATCTGAACGCGCATGTCACCATGCAGTCTCATGGACAAAAGCGCACTCCCGAAGGTATGATGGCTCCTGATTTCCTCCTCGTCCCATGGCCTGTTTTTTTTTTTTTTTTTTTTTTGAAGCCGTTGTTTTTCTTTCAAATGATATGCTCTCTCTATCCTGTTGGGCTAGGCTCGATGGGGCAATATGTCAAGATTGTTTGAAAAGTCAGATTTCTGTCGCGATTCAGGCTGATTGGCACGCCACATGGAACTAATGGCTGACAAACACGACGTATAGAATTTAAAGAGATTCGCAAGGAGTGGAAGCAACGAAAGAAGGAGGAGGAAGCGCAGAGAAAGGCCGATGATGAGCGTCAGCGTGCAGCAGCAGCAGCCGCCGCAGCTCAGAATGGTGGACCGGATCCTCAGCAAGGAGCTGATGGCACACCAACGTCAACATACGGGTCGCGCACTGTCACTCTTCCTCCCATCGGCTACCAGCCTACACAGTATCCTGCGCCTCCATCTGGCGGTGTTCCTCAGCAGCCGTTGCCTGATTACCACAACAACATCTACTCGAGCTACCCGCCGCCGCACTCTCCGTACGGCCAGCCTAGCCAGGGCATGTACAGTCAGCGTGAGTAGAGTCAACTTTGGTGATGGTTGATGATTGAGCTCTAACGTGTTTACCAGCCAACGGCGGGCAACCCCCCAGCCATTAAGTTTATACGAAATTTCATCTCATGTTTAGAGGAGGAAACGTCACCGAACAGAAAAAGGGACAAAAAGGCATATTTGGGGAGGAATGCGCTGTACATTATTGCACAGGATTTTGTTGCATCGCTGCATCATTGCCTCACCGCATATCATGCGTCATTCGTTTTGGCCGTTTTATTTTCGGCTTTGCAATCCGTCGACCGATCTACGGATAGGGTGTTGCTTCATTCCTGATGTGTTTTTTTTAATGGTTTTTTTTTTATTTACTTCATGACGCGATGCCGTGGAACTTGGACTTGTTAAGGCTAGGCTTGTTCTGTCTTCTCTTTCCACCGTTACCATGCATAGCCAGGGCGGTGAAATTTGCATTTTAGGAGAGGCATTTGGGGAGGTTTGTGGGGCGGCGAACGGTCTTCATATCTTGCAACTTTCTGGAGCGGAAGCGGTGCTGATTAGGAGTTGGTGGCCCATTCGGAAACATGACATCTTCAAACGAGGCACGCTTCACGGCGCGTCCTTGGTATACAACAATACCTTGGCATTGGCATGATTGGGAACGAAAGGAGGGATCTGGGTCATGGACGGACATCCATCATGTACAAATTGTGCATTTTGGCACGCACAAACAATAGCAACAAAGACGTGGTAATACAGTCGTTTGAATCTTTTTTCAAGTAACAAACAAACAAAGTATTGCTCGCCAGCAGCAGCATCATCATCAATTTCGTTCGTGGTTACATGTGATGAGAAGTAAACAGAAGTTCATGTACGGAGTACAAATAGTAGTTTGGCTGGTTGATTAGAGTTAGCGGCATCGCAGTCTAATACCTAATACTACAAGGATCATGCATGGATGGGCGCGAAGATATAGCATCAGGAAATTCTCCTAGCCTCCCTTCATGTGCTCCCCACCGCCCGCGCGAAAGAAAGAAACAGAGCGCTGGTGTCGATGCTAGCGTTGGGCGACAAGCATATGTGGACAAGGCGGGCCCCCTTCCCAAGAAACGTGCGTTCGCCAAACATCCTAGTGCAAAAAGATGCCCGATGCTAGCTAGCACGAGTGAGCAAGGGCTAGCAGGAAAGGTAGTTTCGTGGACGGGCGGCGACGTAATATAGTTTAGGCCGTGTATCACGTATTATAGCTTTGGGCGTTTTCCAATATTGTTGTCTTATATCCTTGCTTCGGGTTTCCTCCACGAACGAACGGGCCTTAGCATCATGACGAGCTTCAAACTTTTTTTTTTTTGCCCGAGCTCGTTTTACGGGTGGGATGAAGGGGGTAGGATCTATCGGGGTCTGGACGTGGTTGGGAGAAGGGGGAAAAAAAAGCAGGAAAAAAAAGCATGGATATCTATTAGTTTGTAGAGTTGTAGTGCTACTTACTGTAACTTCTACTGGATCTAGTAGTACTAAAGTTTTCTTATATCTTACAGGGTCTGAGAGCCCATGAGAGCGCGCTCCCCCTCCCCACGGCTGCCGCCGCCAGCTAGACATTAGGACCAGCATTAGCTGTAGATCATACGACGTAGTCTGGTGTACAAGTATGTACGGAGTATACGGAGTAATCCTCTTTTCCTTTCTCTTCTTTGGACGTGAACCAACATGATGATGATGATATACACGGCTATCGGCCGAGATGTTGCAGCTTATACTCCGCACCCGGTATTAGAAAAGACGTTTTTGTACGACGGGCAAGCCTGATTTATGACTGGACGGAATACGACGGTAGCAATCCCTGCCTGTTTTCCCTATGGTGTGGGGGGCGGATGAGACAGTTTATTACCTATTCATCACTCCATACTCCGTACTGAATTTCTTTTGCTTTTTCCTTTCCTGCTTTTCTTTAAAAGATGGCATGGAAAGCCTTTTCGGATGAAAAAGTGTTCAGTATCAGGCTCCTATTGGCTGAGTGGTACTCTTCTTTTTTTGTTCTTTTTTATGCTTCGCGCTTATGCATGCAGCCCATGTCACAACCGCAAGGGGCCAAGCCAGGATGCAAGCATGGATTATGCCCATTCCTTGCTTCCTTCTTTCGTCAAAGGAGCATGCCCAATGTCTCAGGTTGCAACATGCAAGATGCGTGTCTCTCCCGAAAAGATATAGATTGCGAAGCCGGCATGACGCTCCCATGTCCAGCTGAAACATGACGTTTCCAGGGTGCAGGCCATGGTGAGAGAAAAAAGTCACCATCCCCACCTGAACAGCCCGGTCGGTAATCAATCAATGTTGCGGTGTAGGATGGATGATGGGGTTTTTTTTCTCTCTCCCTCTTCGCCGGGGGGGTGAAGCTGACGTTGAGGGAGATACCTAGAAGCCAAGTGAATCATGCGAGGTCAGCTACGTAGTATACCAAGATGGACGATGATGATCAGTAGGCACTCCGCAAGCGAGATAAAACCAAAGGGTCATGCATCTAACCAGTATAGGGCTGCTATAAGCAAGTAGAGGAGATACATTAGGCTATTGTCAGACAATGTGCATATTAGCGCGTGGGAAATATGCGGCGTTGAGCCTCCTTTGGTGGGTTTTGGCGCTGCTTTTTTGCCTCGCGGGTGTTTTCCCTGCCCTTTGATCCGTAGGTCCTGGGATGTTCCGCCTCGATTGTTCTCCGAGAAGCTGGAAAGGGTGGTCTGCGACGCCCCCCCCCCCCCTCCCCTTTCCTCTGACCTGGGCTTTTGCTGCCCCTACAAGTACTTCTTACCCAGCACACACCTTCACCTAGCCTTTTGGGGCCACTTCGGTTTGGGGGACCCCGTCCTTGGGGTGGTTTTTCGTCGTTTAGGCGAATGTACCCCAGTCCCTCGATGCGCACATTTCATTGCTGGATCTGGCATTAATGATGCTGGCTAACATTTGGAGATGCTGCGGGTGCGGACAGGGATACGCATGTACATGTAGGTCGGTATGGGTAACTCCGTACTTTCATGGATGACGAGTGTTAGGCTGCGGGGGATATGCTGCTTGTACACTCTAACCCGTCGCAACATCTTGATATGATGACACGTCGCTGACGCTCTGGAAACACAGCAAAGACCTTTGTTCTCGTGCTTACGTCAAGACTTGGAGGGAGATTCATGGTTGGGTTGATTGATCGATCGAAATGCTGCCAGCTTGGGGCGGTACCAACGCATGTGACGCTGTGACCCGCTGGCGCAGGCCCTGTATGTGTGTGTGCGTGCGTGTGTGCGTGCGTGTGTGCGTGCGGTGTGTGTGTGTGGTGTGTGTGTGGTGTGTGTGTGGTGTGTGTTACAACGCTTTTCCGGTGAGCCGTGGTAGGTGTGGCTTTCGTGGCTTGACCGTTGACAAGAGAGATCGATCAAGACGGAAAATAGCTTCCGAGGTTTGCTACTACCTTCGGTAATAGACGCTGAGCAGAAGCGCAGAAGAAAGAGTTAATAATCAAGGAAAGTCACGTACGGATACGGATATCCGCCTCGCAGCGCTACCTACCTTAATGCTGCTTACATACCTAATGGGTTTCCCCTCTCTTTTTACCGAGAGCGTCCATCCGTAACTCGCCATACCTAGTCTAGTAGTACCTTGAGTATCGGGCAATTTACACCAAAGAAGGTAAGGGCCTTGTTATTCTTGCACTTTGCAAGCGCAACTCGATAAGAAGTTGGAGGCAAGTGCAATAAGGCTGAGACTGGTAAGGGTAAGCGCTGGCGTGGGAAGCGGGAAGGCGGGAAGGAAGGGTCCACGCTACCTTTGGTGGAAAGAACCTTACAAGTAGAGGAATACTCGTAACAGCATATATGTTGTAAAGTCGACCACGGTTATACAGAAGACTCGATTGCCTTTGGCCCAATGATAAAATATTAAGTAATCTTTTTTTCTTTTCTTTTTTAAACTTTCTTTTGCCCTATCAATGTCGTTGTGGCGAGGCTTCGGGGGCAGCAGGTGCTCGTAGTTGCTGGTTGGGAGCGGGATGACGTGCGGCGCTTGCCCCACTATCACGCTCAAGGAAGCAAGCAACCTTTGATATCAATTTCAAACTTCCACGAAATTGTTGACACTTTCCACACGACAACAAAACACATCACCCACATCCTCTCCACGTCCTTGCGCTGTCTCAAAGGCCCCTTTGATTGTGTGTTTCATCACTAGCATTCATACCTGACTGCAATTTTGAATTTCAGTATCCTCAGCTTCGGATCCCGCAAATCCTCGTCAACCCAACAACGATATTAAGTTTGCCGGCTGACCGCTCTCCTCCTGATCATGCAGGAGCCAGACGAAGCCCAGCCGGATCGCCCCCTGGCTTGGGTCCCAAAGGGACTGAAGAAGTCGACCTCCAACGGCTCTACAAGTGGTTTATCCATCAGATCTCATGATTCAGTTCGAGCTACGGGAACTATCCCCTTCGGCTCTCTCAAGGTTCACCATGTTGAGTCTGAGTCCTCGCCCCTAAGACCCTCGGACAATGACCTCAACGAAGGCCCACCCCCGTTAGAGCCTTTACCGGAAAACAACCACACTGATGGACAAGGCCATGAAACCACAAGCCAAATTGCTGGCAAAAGGCCGTCTCAGAGAGACATGTTGACGCACAACATGGGCGGAGGCGATGCTGTCCTCATGCTTGATTTGCCCGAGGTGTTCATTGTGGGTGTTGACGCACTCTCGTTTACGGCCAAGCACTTCGGAGGCATGAAGAACCTGCCCCGTGGCCCCCATCTTCTTTGGGTAGCACACCCAAGTGGTGTCTCTACCCGCTGCGGAGTATGGATCAATTCTACCGGCAAAGACCAGGTCCATGTGCTGCAATGGGATAAATTCAACGAAATTCTCGGCGAGGCATCTCGTTCCGAAGCGCGCATTCAGGCCAACGAGATTGATGCCATTCATGCCAAGCTTGTCCCTTACCATGACCCTAGTGCAGTGAATGGGGCCACCGGCCAAATGTTGCCCTCAACTGCCGAGAAGAACCATCATATCTGGAGGCAGCTGACAAACCGCATCACCGAGGCGGTCTTGGACCGCATCACTGGTCAGAAGGGGGGAGATTGGTTCATCCACACTGCCGATCGCGTAAAGGGATCTAACATGATGACTGCTGAGATCGAATTGGAGAAACGCATCTCAAACCCGTTTCTGCAATCTCGCGAGCTGAACTTTGCCTTCACACAATTGGAGAGAATATACACTTTGGAACATACAGGTAGCGAGAGAACGAGCGAGGCTACTGACGCAACGTTCCATATCATAGTTGCCCTCCACGATCCACAACTTGACATCAATGAGGATATCATCGTTGGCGAGTTCCAGTTCGCTTATCTCGTGGGGGCGCATCTGGGCAACGATGCCTGTATCCAACAATGGTGGCACATGCTCCTCAAGATCATCCTGCGGGCGTACACATTACCGATCCGAAGGCCTGAGCTGGCGGCTGCCCTGCTGAGAACTCTCACAGCACAGCTCACCTACGGCTCGGACTGGCTTGAGACTCCTCTCCTTGATGACAGTGACGCCTACTCCAGGGATCTGCGCCTTTTACTGACAGTTTACAAGAAGCGGCTGGACGAAATCTTTGCCAGTAACGAAGCTTTCGCTACTCCACAGCAGCTCGATGCCCTGACAGCCTTCAGCAAGATTGAGGCCTTTGTTTCTGCTGCACCCCTTGAGTGGGATCTTCGTGGAGAAAACGTCGTGAAACGAGGTCACGCGATGATGGAGGACGGAGAGTGGGTAGAACTTGAAATGTCCGAGCTCCAGGAGGAAGACGAGACAGGCGAATATGCCCCCGAAATCGTGGATCTAGATGAACAGGGGAGACAGAAGGATCTAGTATCGTGGAAAGACTAGGCGCGCATCCCGATGAGCCGCAGACGTTCGAACAGTAGCTGGAATAGACTGTCCGATCGAAGAGAAGGGGGAACAGCTTTGTCGACCATCCCGTTTGATCCTCCCAAACCACAGAAGCAGAAGCAGCAGAAGAAGAAGAGAAGGGGGTTTTGTCTTGACGATTGCTCATTATCTTGCATGTAAATCGAGAGTCAAATTCAGGAGTATGGCATGAATGCCGGTATGGGATACTAATCGGCGCAATAGGATTAAAACATTGGTTCTGGATAAGGAAGACTCATAGTGTCTTTTTGTGCTAGTATAATAAACGCTTTGCAAAGGCTTTCGTGGTTTCCATGGTCCTTGTATCTAAGGAGATATCGAGGAATGACATAGGCCTCTCCAAGCCTGATGCTATTTGTGAGTCGTGAGTAGCAGTTGCAAAGACTTTTGGAGAAGATTGGTGTAGCGTTGGATCACACAAGTCACAGGTGGACGCGTAAGATTAGTGTCATGAGCTTTGAAGTTTTTATCATTCGCCCGTAAGACCTCATTTACAGTCCGCAAGTAGCAAGGCCATACAAATGTATCAATGGATAGTAAAACCCCGCCATCCCCTTGCCAGGAGACATGAGAGACTCCGGATTCCCATTTTGTTTCCACCGCACTATTCTACTCCGAGGGAAGAAGGGAGAAGCAAAAACGCACGCAAAAAATGTGTAACAAGCCCTTTGCTTCCCCGTTTTTGGCATACGCTTGATCATCCTCGAGCTCGTCCCATTGTCTTCCCCCATGGCCTAGGTGCGCGGCGCAACTTGTAGTCGATAGCTGTAAACCATTCCGAAAACGCCGCTTTTCCCATCCACCGCCACAGACAGATGTAAACCAGTTTAACGGTAAGACTTCTGGAAGCGGGCACGGGCACCGGGACCACCGAACTTTTTGGGCTCGCAGCGACGGTTGTCGGCGACGAGGAGGGTACGGTCGAACTGGACGAGGGCCTGCTTGAGGAGGTTCTTGGAGTGCTCGTCGACGTACTTCTGGTAGTAGGCGATGAGGGACTTGGCAATGGCCTGGCGGATGGCGTAGATCTGGGAGGTGTGGCCACCGCCGGTGACGCGGACGCGGATGTCGACGTTGGCGAACTTGTCGAGGCCGACGACGAGGAGGGGCTCGTAGACCTTGAAGCGGAGGATCTCGGGCTGCACGAGGGAGAGGGGGCGGCCGTTGACCTTGACGAGACCGCGGCCGGCCTGTTGTTTGGGATGGTTTGTTAGCGACTTCATTGCTTGGGGGGGGGGGGGGGCCGGGTGTCTAATGTCCCCTGATGATTTCCCTCGTGGTTCTGATGGTGTTCTCTCCAAATTTACATCGATTCCCCCAGAAGAAAAGCAACAACGTTCATCTTGAGTTGGACATGTGATGCCATTCCAAAGAAAATCCCCGAAAAATTACCATGTTTGCCTCCTCTTAACCACCTTGCCATCTTTCATGTCCAGAACCACGGGATCCTTTCAGGGCCATCGACCGCTTGGCCTGGCGTTTTCTCTCCAGCTACTAACCTTGCACTGGGCGACAGCAGTAGCCGTCTTCTTCTTGCCGAAGCACTGCACACGCTGGGTAGTCGTCGACGACATGGTTGCTGCTGGGGGTGGATTGGTGTTTTGTTAGTAACCAAGAGCAAGGGAAAAGAAATGGGGGGGGGCGGCGTGAATTCTTTCAGAGGTCGGTCGTGATGGGGTCAGGCTTACGCTTCTTTCTTCTCGCTTGGGGACCTTGTGCTGCGGGTTTGGGGGCGAGCCAATAACTCACAAGTTGCCTTTGCTGCACTTCTTCGGATTTTTTTTTCGCGAAAAGGGTTTGTGCCCTTTTCTGAACCCGTATAGTAGCTCTGATTGGTCGTGGGCCGGGTTGAGGGTATCCACTTGATATTTTCCCACGCTTTTTTCTTTGCTGGTTCTGGGGGGGCGACTCGCTGAAGCGGAGCCACGTGATCAGAAGTGTGCCCTAAGCCCCGCTTCTGGCAAGAAGCTGCTGTGCCGAGTGCGCCAGGGCAGCGTGTGCGTGTGGTTCCAACATATCGCCAAAATTTCCGCCCTCCTCCCGTGAGAAGTTAGAAAAAAAAAAGGCATCACGACCCCCCTCCGACGGAACTAACCTCTCACAGCACAGGAACAACCCGCCGTCAAGGTAAGTTTGTGCTTTTGACTTTTCGATTCTTTGGATTGATCTACTGGAAGGATTGAATGCTGATGGATTGCTTGCACAGATGGTTTCCTCCAAGCAGCACGTTCCCATCGTCAAGAAGCGTACGTTTTTTTACACCTCACGAATCGATTTCCCACTCGCTCTCTCTCTCTCTCTCTGTGCCCGCGGAAACTATGATCCAGCCACGAAATGCCGCCATCTTTTTCACGAATAGATGAATAAAAACCCAACGATGAATGTTGAAATATTGGCAAAATTTGGCGAGGGAAAGAGAAGTTTTACGCGGGCAGAGATGACGACGACGGGGGAGCGGGGGGTCAAGTTGAAACCCTTTTTGCTTTAGAAGGATCTGGAAAATGTTGACTGGATTTCTTTGGTTTGCAGGCACAAAGCGCTTCAACCGTCACCAGAGTGATCGGTTCAAGTGCGTCGACCCCAGCTGGCGCAAGCCCAAGGGTATCGATGGCCGTGTCCGTCGTCGCTTCAGGGGCATGATGACCATGCCTTCGGTACGTTTTCTCGCCAAATTGCCCCGAAGTCCCCATCAGCTGCGTTGAGGGAAACCCCTTGTCTTGATTCGTGCTGGTCATGGGAAAGCATTGAACATGATACCCACTCACTGGCCGGTTGAGTCGAGACTGGAGGGGGGGACCTGAGCAGAAGATGGACGGGGGGGTTTCCGCTGGACGAAAAGACCTCATTTGTTAACGCACATTTCAGATCGGCTTCGGTTCCAACAAGAAGACCCGCTACATGATGCCTTCTGGCCACAAGGCCTTCCTCGTCAACAACGTCAAGGACGTCGAGCTTCTGCTTATGCACAACCGCACATACGCCGCCGAGTACGTTTTAACCCTTTGCACCCTTCTTCTTTACACGCTGTTTGGTGGCTAACAAAAACCACAACAGGATCGCCTCCGCCGTCTCCTCAAGGAAGCGCATCGACATCATTGCCCGCGCGAAGCAGCTGGGCGTCAAGGTGACCAACGCCAAGGCCAAGGTCACCACCGAGGTATAAATGTCATCAAGGTTTTTTTTTTCCTGCAGCATACAAAAGAAATAAAAACCGAAGAATTCTTTGCAACCAAGGGAAACCAAAAAAAAAAAAATCTTGTTTGTTTTTTCCAACCTCTCCCTCCCTCTTCAACACGAATGAAACCAAATTTCCTCTTCTCTCCTTTTGTTCCTTATTGTACAAATGGAGTGAAATTTAGGGATTGGTTGGAATAACATGGCATATATTACCGGAAGGCAGGGGGAAGCGGGTGTTTTCTTAAGGGTCAAAACGTGCGTGGCAATGGCACTTTCTGGGCGATCAAGGGAAAACAGACAAATTGCTGCTGTTTTGTTGTCTTGATGAAATGACAAATCTGGGGTTCCGGCTGTTATGGATCGGATCGTCGTAAAGACTTTTACCGCTAAATCAAAAGGGTTTTTCTAACATCTTTCGTCTTGTGCCCTGTTACACTATGAAACTGATCTTCTACCTGCTCCCGGCCCATGTCAACAGTCAATTGATCATGTCTGTCTGATATGCCCGTTTGTAATCCAGTTTATCTCGGCTCTCATTCTCGTATCCTTTGTTCAAGTGGCTCAAATTACAATTACCCATCCGTTCCCCATAGACCGAGTTTTCAAGAAGGCAATCAATCTGTCACCAAGAACCGCGGAGACCTAAGATTTGCTCATGTCATATGAACGGTGGTAGTAGCACTCCACTTACACTTACCTCTACCTAACGATATTAGACAATCACGTTGACGCGTAACCCAATTATTTTACAAAGGCGTTGCGATTCTTTTCTCCTTGGCCATTTCAGCCCTATAGTACCAACTTGGACTAAGCTAGCAAAATAACTAAAGTAACAGAAAGGCTGCAAGCAAATCATCCCGTTTTCGTGGAATTAATAGACCAGTATGATAAAGAAAAGCAAAGCAAACGGGAGGCGTCATGGCGCGGGTCCCTATGGTCGACTGGCATGTATATAGGAGTCGACGTGTCTAGTCGCAAATATTCCCTGTCCTCTATAAACGCCGATGTGGTCTTTGGTACCAAACGAAAGAGCAAACTACTAAACTGAATCCGGGGCGGTTGGCCAGGTTGAGTGTCATGAAACACGGCCTACTGGAAGGCAAGTAGAGAGTACGCGTTTACCATCTACGGTTGCCCATGGGAATGTTGTTGGAATTGGCTGAATGAGTCGCGTCAGCTCCTGAGGAGTCCAGGATGTCGTTTAGTAACGACGAGGCTTACCCCTGCCACCGCCACGTCCACCGCGCCATCCGCCATAACCACGACCGCCGCCGCCGCCGCCAAAGCGAGTCATCTCGTGGAGACGGGGATCGATCTGCTGTCCTGCTTCCTTAAGGACATTGACAAGATCGCGAGCCTGCTTCTGGTCTGTCAAGATAGTTAGCAAAAAGAATTTCTCGAGGTGGAATAGAATGAACATACTATCAGTGGTGAAGAGGGTAATAGCAGTACCCGTCTGGCCAGCACGACCAGTACGGCCGATACGGTGGATATAGTCCTCCGAGTTGTTAGGGTAGTCGTAGTTCAAGACGTGAGTGATGTTACGAACATCTTTACAAGTGGTTAGCAGACGAAAACTAGGCTTTGTTGTATAGCAACTGTCCAGCCGTGGGAGCATGTGAGAGTACGGGCAGCCAAAGTACGTAGCGCCGGTGGGTACTTCACTCCATTGCAGACCTGGGGCAATCCAAGCGCGTTATAGTATATGCCTTGACAATCCTGAGGGGATGTATATGGGTCACCGGGTCCTTGGGTTTTAATCCTGTTGGGAGCCTTGCATAGAAGACAAGCTTGATCAGGTCATCAGAGGATGCCACCTCCACGCTCGTATCACGGGAGACGATACGATACAAGAGTGGAGATACGAGTATAGTAGAAAAGAAGCCACTACACAACGGATCAAGGCTCCGAAGAGAGAGAAAGAGTACCAAGTGGACACGATTTTGGCAGAAAAATACGCGCAATCAAGAGAGCCCCTAGACACGAGAGTCAAGCACAGCAAGGTTTGCTTGCCGGAAGTTGCCATAAAGAGGGGGGAGGGGGAAGGGGGGGG